>JAPKLW010003218.1:20041-47516 GCA_026898455.1 Plectranthus barbatus | reverse complement strand
ACAAGTAGCTACTGAGGGAGGGAAACTTAGACAAATTTCCCAACAATTTCCCCCTTTTTGGTGCGATCAAAGCCTAACCAGCGAGCATTCAGCTGATGAGGAAAGTTACAGAAGATTTCAGGGTTTTACAAATAAGCCTATCAGATCTAAACCCATGAAACCACTTCCTCACATCAGCTCTAACTAAAATCTTCCCCCTCAAACTAAGAGGGATATTGCTCGTTTAAAATATGAAAATTGAGATCAGAGCAAAAATAGATTTAAAGTATGTAAATCGAGTGCTGGTGCTGATTACACTGGATGTGTAAGTTCAGCTGGTAAGTAAATACTTGACAATTGTTGGACAATAAGAGATTGTCATCAACTTGTCAGCAATCATTCCATTAAAGGTGTAGCAATTACAAGTACAGGAGTGATAACTGACTAGTCTAGCTGATAAGTATTTACTTACAAAAAAATAGAGAAACAAGACTATGGCTGAGAAGATGATCCTGGTGATTGAGTTCTGCTTGTGAGCGACCTCAGGATCTCAGGGAGCGCTGCCATATCTTGTCTGCTCTTCTCCCTTTCCTCAGCAGCAATTCTCCTCTCCTCTTCAGCAAGACGAGCTCTCTCTACCTCAGCACGTGCTCGCGTACTTTCCCCCTCTTGGATCCGTGCCAAAAAGGAGGACACTCCAGCGGTTACAGACTCCATCTGTTGTGCCATCTCGGTCCGGAAGGAAGAAAAATGTTGATCCAGCCTGGCATCTATGATTGCAAGAAGCTGGGCAGGAGGATGGATCTCGGAGATTGGCATCGCTAAAACTTCTATGGAAGAGGAGGGCACATCAGGTGCGGAAGGAGCCATTGCTGGTTCAGATTCAGCTGATATCTCCATCGGGGCTGGCTCCTCCGCTGGCACTGCAGCTGCAGCTGGTTCCTCCGCTGGTACTTCGATTGCTGCTTCTGCTGGCTCCACTACTGGCACTGCTGCTGGAGCTGGCTGGACTTGTCCAAAAACGGGTGGGGCTGTGAATTCCACCACTTGCCAGTCCATAGAATCAGGGACTAGATCGCCCAAGACAGTAGGAACAGGGGGGACGGCAAGGGTCAGCCACCAACCACGAGAGGGATCCTCCTCTACTAAGTGGTCTACCAGCAGAGCGCTGGCAGCCATGTCGAACAATATAGCATGGTAGGGAGGGATCCTCGGAAGATCGACCAGTATGCAGATGCGTCTGAGCGCGTAAACCATCTGGTAGCCGCGGCTGGCTAGGTGGAACTGGAGAAAAGGTAACTTCACCAATTTCGGACGCGGGAGGCCGGAGGTGCCAGTCAGCTTCCGATAGTCAGCTATCTTCTTCAAACGGCGCTTGATCCGCCTGGTCGAAAGCTGCTGGGGGTTCTCAGCATCAGTGTCCATGAACGCATGAGCCCACTCCTCCTCCGCTCTCCAGTAGCCAAGTCCGAGCCGGGCGTAGAGTACTGAGCATTTTTCCACAGTTAATCGGCGCTCGCATCGGTCAAAGATCTTCCACCTCCGGAACTCCCTAAATAGCTCCGGATTCACTCTCCACAGATATTGGAAATCTGCAATCATCTCGTCATCCACGGCACTCTCAACTTCCGCCGTGATGTTCTCTGCATACTCATACAGAGTAGAGTTGTAGTATTCCACTGGCTGCAGAGGCAGGCACCAGTCAAAAATTCTTGAAGCATAAACGGACTGGTGGGGGAGGCCGCTGGTCGGGATTATGTTGAAGATTGAGAATTCAGGCACCCTGGAATTATAAAATGCCATCTCCCCGCGGTGCTCCCACCGGTGCACCCCTGTCACTTGAGCCTGAAGGTCGTCCTCATCGATCAGGTGGATGTAGTGAATGCTGATCATGTAGGACCTTCTTTCTCGTCGCTCAGCGCGTCCTGGTGCTGATGAGGATGCCGCTGGTCGTCCCGAAGATGTTGAGGCTTCAGAAGATTTTGGACGACCGGCATGAGCACGAGCCTCAGCATCAAAATCAGGGAAAAGGTCCCTCGGCTCCATCCTCTGCACGGTTGAGCGCTGTACCACTGGTTTATCAGCAGCCTCTCCACCAGTAGTCACCTCCATCTCGGTGGCCTGCTCCACCTCTACCGCTTTCTCCTCTGCCTCTTCGGATTCAGAACTGACATCCGAGAAGCTCGCCAGTTTTTCCGGGGTGGTCGCCCGCTCCTCTACTCCTCCACTGGCTTCCCCTTGCGTCGCCAGTGGGACTTCTTCATCACCTCCACCACCCCCTTGCGCGGGTGGAGGGACTTCAGCGGTTTCCTCCTCCGGTTTGTACTCATCCACAAGGGATAGTACGTCCTCGTCAGCGCCCATCACCAGCAGGCGTGTAAAGGATTCAGCGGGTAAGATCTCGCCTGGTGCTGGTGCTGGTGGCACGGTACTTGTTGAAGTCTCGTGGACTCCCCATTTTCCCTTGGCCACCTGGCGCAATTGGTCGGCCAGTTGCTCCTGGCGCCTGGCCTCGGTCTCAGCCTTGATTTTGGAAAATCTTTCATCACGGGCTGCCAGTTCAGCCTCTCTCTTCTGCTGGGCGACAATGGCTCGCAGCCTGGATTGAGCTTGTTTCTTCTTGATAATAGAGGCGTGCTTCGCCTTCTTGGCCTCTTCGGCCTCCTTCTGGGCTCTGGTCTGGATTCGCTTCCTCTTGCGAGTCATCCTCTCGAGGGTCTCCTCCTCAGTCAGTCCCAAGATGGACTTCTTGACTGGAACTGAGATCTTTCCAGACGCAGGATCATAAGCAACAGCTTGCGGAGGCTGCTGGTGCTGGTGGGTCTTCTGCTTCTTGCGGGATGGAGGCTTGGTGGCTGGTACCAGTTGTACTTCTCGAGGATGAACGCCAGTAGCCTCAGCCACCGCTTCCTCCATCGTAGCGAAGAGAGACTCCGTCTCTTGTTTTCGCTTCAACTCCGCCTTCACCGCTGCTGGCAGTGGGAGAGCCACAGCTGGGACTTGCTCCCCCAGGTCTTCTGAGTCCTCCTCAGAAACGGCCTCATCAGGGTTCACTGCCTTCTTGCCTTTCAACCGGCGCAGCTTCTTGTAATCGGGGTCAGCCAGCTTGACCTTGGAGACTGGTATAAAGTCTGAGGGGACCAGTCTCTCCCCTTGGTCAACGCCTCCACCCATCTCCACTTCCAAGATGTGGCTGATCCTCAGTCCGAATGAGACGGCGTGAGCGAACTTCCCTTCAGTCGGCACGGTGATGTTCCGCGCCACATTCTCCAGCAACCGGCCAAAAAAGAATTCGGCCCAATTTCCCTGTACACCATCTACCAGGGCGCACATCACTGAGAACTTGCGCAAGCTAAGCTCGGCGTAGGAGCCGACTTCACATTGTAGCATGCGCACTACAATGTCGCACACCATTTGCCAGAAATCTTCCATTTCTGACTTCTTCATCCCCGTTTTAAAAACGGTCACCTCCGTCCTTCTCCACTGCTCCCACCTCCGCTGGAACTCGACCGTATCATCCCTATGATATGTCGCCACTTCCTCTCGTTCATTCCTCATTCCAAAAATGTTAGCGAGGTATGCAGCGTCGACCGTGATCAGATGGCCGAATACTGATGTTGTGAACGACTTCCTGTCGTCAGCAATGACTGCCCTAGCATAGAACTCCGCAACCATATGAGGATGGAAAGTTCTGGGGGTCGCCGTGAGGTACGGTCGGAGCTATTCTCGGTCAATCATCTCCATCAGCTCCTCCCCGAAATGTTTCAGGGCCAATTTCTCATTCAAAATTTTCTCTTTTTGGACCTGAGCAGCCCTTATCTGTGCGTTGGAGAGTTGATGTCGGGTCGGCGGTCTATTCAGCTGAACCAGTCTGGCAAAAGGATGGCTATAATCAATATCCTTTATCTTTACAATGCCAGTATATGTTGGCATATGAGCTTCAGCGAGGGGTAAGTCGAGAGACTCTGAGGATGATGAAGTAGAGGGGCTATCAGCAGGAGGTTGCGAAGAAGACGCCATGACTTCAGAAAATATCAAAGGAAGTAGAAGGAATTTGAACAGATTTAGGGTTCTGAAAATATGAGGGATCGTAAAGGTTAACCCGATGAAGGAGATCGGGTATTTATACGAAGGGCCATGCAGGATTAAACGACCGAGATGAAGTCTCAGCAAGTAAGGATCGACGGTCATCAGCAGGCCCGCTTCCCTGTGGTGACGTGCGCGGTCGTGCTGACGGGCGCCACGACGTGGAGCTGACATGGCACACGCCGATTGGTGGCATCCAAGCGTCGGACTGCGCAGACACTGTGCGTATTAAATGTGGCATTAAATGCCGCATTAAATTCTGAGATACGCACACACAAGAGGATTTGAACATTCCCGCCATTTCTGCGACAGCTGGAACGACTCTTGGACTGCAAGAGATCATCAGTTGAGAGCTGGGACTCAACTGGTCATCAGTAATATAACTGGTCATCAGCAGGATATGCCAGTTGAACACTTCCCCCTGTCAGCATGGCCTCCTTACCAGTTGACAACTGGTACTTACGACTGGCTCCCGAGTACTTGGATAAATTGAGAGCTGGGACTCAATTTCATCAGTCGTAGGAAATTCGCCAGTTGTCTGCTGACAACTTGAAAGATTAAGAAAATTGAGAGCTTGGACTCAATTTTATTCCGCATTATCTTCTCTTCAAGAAATCCTCTCCTCATCATCGCTTGAAATTTGGAGCTGGGACCCAATGTCGCTTCAACTGATGGTTTGTGCTGGCAACTTCGGAATGAGAGCTGGGACTCATTTCCTTGGACAATTAAGGGATAAGTTCCGCCAGTAGGAACCATCAGTGAGCTTGAGATACCACTTAAATAAAAACAACTAAGAGCTTGGACTTAGTCGTAATCAGCGTCCTTCAGAAGATCAAGAACAGAATGAGAGCTGGGACTCATTCTTCCTCAACACTTGGGCTCGCATCAATCTCCAAAAGACCGAGTTTGATGCACAACTCCTTGAATCTTGCTTCTGGAAGGGGTTTGGTGAAGATGTCAGCCAGTTGATCTTCAGTTCTGATGTAGTCCACGCTGACATCTTTCTTCTCGACATGATCACGTATGAAGTGATGTCGAATGTCTATGTGCTTGGTTCTGGAGTGATGAAACGGATTCTTCGTGATGCACATAGCGTTGTTGTTGTCGCAATAGATTGGAACACAGCCCGTGTCCACTTCATAATCCTCCAGTTGTTGCTTGATCCAAATGATTTGAGCACAGCAACTGGCAGCGGCAACATATTCAGCTTCAGTGGTAGATGTAGCAACTGAGTGCTGCTTCTTGCTAAACCAACTGATTAGCTTGTGTCCTAGAAACTGACACGTACCACTGGTACTCTTTCGATCTATACGGCATCCAGCAAAATCTGAATCTGAATATCCAATGAGTGTGAGCTCATCATTTCTGGGATACCATATTCCAAGAGATTCAGTCCCCTTCAGATATTTCACTATCCTCTTTGCAGCTTCCATGTGTGACCTTTTCGGATTGGCTTGAAATCTGGCACACACTCCGACTGAGTACGAGATGTCGGGTCTGCTGGCTGTGAGATAGAGAAGTGATCCAATAATTCCTCGGTAAACGATAGGATCAACTGATTCACCTTGTTCATCGAGAAATATCTGACAGCTGGTGCTCATTGGTATCCTTAGGGACTTAGTTTTCTCTGGGCAATATTTCTGGATTAAGTCCTTGGTATACTTCCGTTGACTGATGAAGATCCCATCAGTTGACTGCTGGACCTGGAGTCCTAGGAAGTATGTTAATTTGCCCATCATACTCATTTGAAATGACGTCTGCATCAGTTGAGAAAACTTCTCGCAGAGAGATATATTCCTTGATCCGAATATGATGTCATCAACATAGATCTGCACCATTAGCATGTCACCTCCATCCTTGAGAAGGAAGAGAGTCCTATCAATCTTCCCTTTCCGAAATCCATTGCTGATAAGGAATTGTGACAGCGTTTCGTACCAAGCCCTGGGCGCCTGTTTCAATCCATACAGGGCCTTTCTCAGCTTGTACACTTTGGTGCCTATCTCAAAGCCTGGAGGTTGCTCGACATAAACCTCCTCCTTTAGTTCGCCATTCAAGAAGGCGCTCTTCACGTCCATCTGAAACACCGTGAAGCCGTGATACGCTGCATACGCAAGGAACAGCCGTATCGCCTCCATTCTTGCAACTGGTGCAAAGGTCTCGTCGAAGTCGATGCCTTCACACTGCCTGTAACCTTTGGCGACTAAACGAGCTTTGTTTCTGACCACGGTGCCATTCTCATCTCGCTTGTTCTTGAAGACCCACTTGGTGCCAATCACTGACTGATGTGATGGTCTCTCCACCAAGTCCCAAACATTGTTGCGAGTGAATTCAGCAAGCTCTTCTTGCATGGCATTAATCCAATCAGCAGATTCTAGTGCAACTCCTATGGAAGTAGGTTCCATTTGAGAAATAAAGCAACTTAGGAGCGCACTGCCGTGTCGAGTCTGGACAGAACCTTCTGGATCACCGAGAATAGCATCGGATGGGTGATCCCTCAGCCATTTGGGAGGACCAGCGACTGCTGGTGCTGGCTGTGAAATAGGTTCATCTGTTCTGATGACTGGTGCTTCCACATTTTCACCAGTCGGAGCTGGAACTGCAACTGGTGGTTGACCTTCACCAGTTGGAACTTCTTCATCAGCTTCACTGTCTGACTGACTTCCCGAACCTTCACCAACGATGTCAGTATCAGCTGGTACCTCCATTCCAGCTGGTTCATCGTTGTCTTCTGGCTCAAAGATTCCAGTAGGAATTCCCCCTTGATTTTTGCTAGATCCACTCAGGGAGATTGAGTGTAAGGTCTCAGCAAGGTCATTTGCATCACAGACCCTCCCCGTTTGCTGATGGGCAACCGAGGGAACTGGTTATGAAGATGATCCAGTCATAGGTCTAGTCGAACCAGTTGGTTGAGTATCGGAAGAATTCCTGCCCAACTGATCAACGACATCATTGACCTCAGGAACATCTTCAGCCAGTTGTCGTAAGGTCCTGCGCACTAAAGTAGCTTCATCAAAAACAACATTGCATGTTATTTCCACAAGTTTGGTGGTCTTGTTAAATACTCTATAGCCCTTGTGAGAGGGATGTCCATATCCGACAAAGACACCCTCATCAGCCTTAGGCGAAAAAGCATTTAACTTTGACTTGCCATTATTATGGATATAACATGGTGAACCGAAAGCACGGAGATGAGCTAAGGAAGGCTTACGACCAAAATACACTTCGTAGGGAGTTTTCTGGAGTCTGTCGTTGATTCCGCTTCTATTCTGAGTATAGCAAGCCGTCACCAACGCTTCTCCCCAGAAACTCTGTCCTAAGCCGGACTCTGCCAGCATGGACCGGACCGCTTCTTTCAGCGTCCTGTTCCTACGTTCTGCCAGTCCATTTTGCTGCGGTTGCCTAGGTGTAGATCTTTCATGTTTGATACCAGCTTCCGCGCAAAAATCCATCAGCAGACTGTTGCAGAATTCAGTCCCATTGTCCGAACGAATCCGCTTCACCACAGCTTCTCTCTGTTTCTGAGCTTGGATGATCAACTCTGGAAGAATGATCTTCACCTCATCCTTGGTTCTGAGAAGCTTTACCCATGTGTAGCGCGAGTAGTCATCGACTACCACCAGCGAATATCGTCGTCCTCCAATGGTTTGAGGTGCTACTGGTCCAAAAAGATCCATATGTAGCAGTTCGAGTACCTGACTGGTACTGGGGCAGACTGGCGACTGGTTCTTGAAGGACTTCTTAGTTTGTTTGCCTTGCTGGCAAGCCTTGCAAATTCCTTCCTTCTTGAACCCGCCCTTGGGAAGACCATCTACAAGATCATGCTTAGTCAGATAGTTAATAGTTTTGAAATTCAGATGACTTAACCTTTTGTGCCACAGCCAGTTTGTTTCCATGGAACTGGTGGCCACGAAGCATGAGTCAGTCTTCCCGCTATGCCAGTAGACGACATAAAGTCCTCCTTTGCGAACACCTCTCAGCTTGGTCTCGCCAGATTCCTTGTCTTTGATCTGGCACTCTGATTTCTCAAAGGTAACTGTGTACCCGTAGTCGCACAGCTGACTGATGCTCAGGAGGTTGTGCTTGAGGTTGGTGACAAGGGATACATTTATGATTCTGACATCGTCCTTCTCGATGCAGCCCTTGCTGATAACTCTGCCCTTTGAGTTATCACCGAATATGACTGGAGGTCCTTTGACCTTGGTAAGATCTGAAAATAGAAATTCTTCACCAGTCATGTGAGCGGAGCAACCACTGTCTATGATCCACTCGCTCGATCTATGAAGCTGTGTCGCATGATCCTGTACCTGCAAGAAAGAAATGAGATTCATTTAGGTCCCCGATCTTCTGCGGGTCCTGCAGGGTTAGATCGCTGGATAATTCCTTTCGGAATCCAGACTTGGGTGATTTTCAGCTTGGTTTTATCCTTGCTGACATCATTAACAGCCTTTCCCTTCCTTTTGAAATAATGAATGCGTTTGGTTTTAGAAGGTGAGGTTGTGTGTGTATCTCCCTTGGAAGTACGCTTCCGCTGGGAGCTTCGGAAATGCTTTTCCGGTACATTGTGTTGCCTTGGTGGTCCCTGAGGACATGGACCACCACGGTTAGCATTCATAGCCTTTTGTGAAAACTTTTGATTGGGCTCGTGCCTCTGATAGGTGTTCCTCCTATCAGGTATTGTCCTTCTCTCAGAATTTCTCTGAGATTTGGATCCCTTGTAAGTATGCTGGTGACTGGCATACTTAAGAGGTTGTGCGTGGAATCCCTTGACAGCTGGTGCTGGCTGTCGGATCCCACTGGCAGCTGACGCTGACTTCCTTGCCTTAGAATATTTCGGCTTAGTCTGCGTCCTTGGGTGTGCTGGCGTCCTGTCAGCAGAGGATCTTGCCAGTTGAGGATTTTGTCGTGATGACTCACCTATGTATCTGGACTTATGGTTCCTATGCTGATTAGCCATTCGGGACTGACTGGTATTACCAGCTGGTGCTGATGCATTTACCAGTTTGCCCTTACCCTTACCAGTAGTGATTTGTTCGGGCTGGTTTATGCTCAAATCCTTTGTAAATCCCAACCCGGACTTATCAGAAGGCTTTCTCCAATGACTTAGAGCTGCTTCCAAGTCTTTTGAGCCTTTATTTAGAAAATTTATTCTATTTTCTTGCTCCAGAACGAGATTGTGAAAATTATCTCGCTCAGTTTTTGCAATTTGAAAATCTTGGAGCAACTCAAAGTGAGTCTTTTTCAAAGTGGCTAGCTCTTCACTGATTGACCTCGATTTTTCAATCTCCTTGGTCAAAACAGAAATTTGATCTTTCAGCGAAGCATTTTCTCCAGCCAAGACATTCTTTATTTCATAAAATTTTAAAAATTCTTGTTGAAGAATGTCTATTGTGACAGCTTCTGAGTCGGAGCAACGCGACTCAGAATCGTCTAGAATGTGAGAAGGCATGATATGCATTGGGGGGAGCTGATGATTGTACCTGATCATCAGCTGCAAGTGCCTCTTCACTGTCAGCACTTCCTTCAGCTGACTCCTCACCGAAGGCTGCCATAAGTGCCAGTAGAGCTTCCTCTTCTGACTCTTCGTCTGACTCATACTCTCCGTCGTCATGGTCAGGAATATCAGGAACTTCTGTCCTGGTCAGCATGGCCTTGGCAACGGCCTTGGATGCTCGCTCTTCAAAGAGCTTCTTCAGCCTTTCCCGCTCATCTTTATCCACCTGTGGACATTCAAACTTAAGATGATCAGGGGATTGGCACTGATAGCAAGCACGGGGAGCTCTCTTGATGAATTTTCCGTCAGTTGAGCTTAGAGATACTCCCTGTTTCGACTTGGCTTTCTCCAGGAGAACGGCCAGTCTTTTCATCTGTTGCTCAAGGTCAGCGATAGAGCTCTCGCTGTCTTTTGAGTTAGATCCCGATGTGGCTGGGATCTCTTTCTTCTGGTTGTGCTGGGCAGCAGGTCTGTCAGCATGGAAGGGCTTCTTGGTCTTCCATTTGAAGTCCTTCTTGACGAAGTAAGCTTCGTCTTGAGCTTTGATGCTGGGGGATCCCATGTTCCGGATGGCCTCATTCTTGTTTACCATCTGGATATCCCACTCGTGTGCCTGCAATTGAGCAAATAACTCCTTGGGAGTCATCTTGGACAGGTCCTTCTCCTTCAGAGCTGTGGTCTTCACGAACCAGTCCTCCTTGGGCATCTTGGACAGGATCTTGGCATTAAGATCTTCATTTGAGCACTTCCTGTCCAGTGACTTTAGCTCGCTGACGATGGCGTTGAATCTCGCCTCCATCTCCTTGATGGTTTCTCCAGGCAGCATCTGGAAGGACTCGTACTTGTCCACTGCAACCTGCAATTTGTTGCATTTCATTTGATCAGTTTCTTGACATAGACTATCAAGGTAATCCCATACTCCCTTGGCATTGTCAAACTGGAGGGCTTCCTCCATCAGCGACTCTGGAAGAGAAGCCAGGATCAACTCGTGAGCAATGGAATCCAACTGATTCCGCTTCCTGTCCTCGGCGTTCCATTCGTCTTGAGGCTTTGGGATCACAGCAGCTGGACGATCTCCTAGCTGGTGCTGTATCTTGGTGATCTCGATTGGCCCTTTCTCCAGCACATCTTTCATTTCCGGATGGATGCTCTTCAGAGAAATGAGCGACCTCTTTCGCCATATATCATGCTTCTCAGTCTTGTAGTCGAGTAGCTTCGGAGTATTCATCTTCGTGTACCTGAGCTAATCAACAGACAAACAAGGAGTGCAAGGAAACGTGGATCTCGGTCCTAAGCGACTCAGAAACAATTGGTCTATAAGAACCGACTGCTCTGATACCACTTGTTGGTCCCGGTTTTTCAGAGTATAAAACGTTTGCAGCGGAAATAATAAAGGAGTAAACGTTTTCTTGCACTTGCTGGTTAACCAACTGACTGGGACCTGTCAGCTGGTGATTCAAGACTTAGAAAAATTTAGGCCTTGTTTACACAGTTATCAGTTTTCAGAGTATACACCAGCACTTGGGTGCTGGGTTTAAAATAAGAATGTAATGCAGAAAACTGATAAAGACAAAGGATTTATAGTGGTTCGATCAACTGATCTACGTCCACTCTCCAGTCGTAGCACTGGAAATTCACTAAGAGTAATCGGGTACAAGTGTCCTACGATCTATCTCTAGCTGGTGAATGCCTCGTCCACCAGTTCACTAGATCAACCGCTCCCGGCCTTGTTTCCTTCTTCAACTCTGATTAGCTGGTGGAGTGCGAGCACGTCACTTCAACCTCCACAGCTTACTGGGTGTTTAGTTCTCCCAAGAACGTAGCTTCTCAATACGGCAAACTGCCCGTGATAACTCGAGTGCTGGCTGGCACAAGAGCTGCTGTGAACTTCCTCGGAAGAGAAAGAGCACCAAAGAGATCAGTAACTTACAAGCTGGAAGCTTGAAGTCTCGTGTTTGATAAATCAACACACGGATAGCCTTTAGAAAGGCCTCGAAAGTGTTTTGCTTGCTTGCAATAAAGTTTCAGACTTTCGGTAGTTGAGCGAGGGAGAAGAGTATTGAATGTCAGGAAGCAAGCGTCTTAAATGTTGGTGGTTCCGACCTATTTATAGACGCGGGATCCCATTCAAATCTTCTAGCCGTTTGGACACATCCGGAAAAGGTCTCTGTCCTCGCATGTCCTTCTGACGGCGGCAGGTATGTTTTTCTGGAAAGTCCCATACTTTTGTCTGCTTTATCTGACATTGATCTCTTTATGTCAGAACGGCACTATTCGTCAGTACGAGGAATCGAGACTGGTGTCTTGTAACTGATGGACTTTAAGGTATCCTCCTTAAAGTCATACTCTGTCAGTTAATTCCTCGACGAATCTTCTTTTTGTCTCTAAGACTCTGGGAGAGAGAATCTGGAATTCTGCTGGTAACATCCGACTGGTAGATCATTCTGGTGATCTTGTGCTGGCAGTCTCTGCTGGTGACTTGCGCTGGCACAATCTAAGTCTACCAATATGTCTGATGTTAACTCTTGGAATCTCCCATGACTGGTGGCTTCACCGCTGGTGAATAGTGTCAGTGAGAACACGTATTCTGCTGGTAAGATTTGTCAGCTGCCTGCTGATGAAACCCTTCCCAACTGGTGAACAGTAGTCAGTCATTAGCTCTTCTCATGCTGGTGAACAGTGTCAGCACGAGTCTTTGTCAGCCGCCACCTGATGAAACTTTTCCCAACTGGTGAACAGTAACCAGTGGTAAGCATGTCTCATGCTGGTGAACAGTGTCAGCATGAGTCTTGATCAGCTGCGACTTACAACTCAAAAGACCTAAACAGGACTTTACATTTGAGAACTAGAGCTATCTAGAGACAACTGATGCTGGTAGGACTTAGGATTTGATCCACCAAAACTATGATCTATACAAGTAGCTACTGAGGGAGGGAAACTTAGACAAATTTCCCAACAATCCTTAAGCCATTTTCCAAACTAATCCCCTCTTCAAGAAATTCATTGATCCATACATCCAATGCACTCACCCTTCTCTCCTCAACCTTGCCTACTTCCCAAGTTGACATTCCCCGCTTCAACCTATCCTCATTCTCTTTTCTTATTGTCGGCTTTTCCTCTTCTATGAAATGTTCCAATGCCGGTATTGTTAGAATCTCTTCAAGTGAAGGCTTCTCAATTCTTCTTCCTTCAATGTTCTTCACCGTCTCCTCGGTGCCTTCCTTCACGAGCTCTTCTTGATGAACACCCATTATCTCTTCACTAATGATTTCTTCGGTTTCCTCCTCCTCTTTGCCATCTTTTAATATTTCCTCGGGTCTCATCACAATACTCGCACTCTCATCCTTCTCCATATATTCAAAGATTTGTACCGGCTCCTTGATATCCTCATTTACCTCATCAACTTGAAGTATTGCTTCTCTTTCCTTTGCCGATTCATCTTCTTTCTTCACCTCCATCTCTTGCTTTTCTTCATGCTCTTTTCTCGATCTCTTCAACAAATTAAGTTTTTCTTGCATGAGCTCTATTTGACTCCTCCACAAATCACTCTCTTGAGATTCTTTAACAACATCTACCGTTTGAGAAGCAGTTTCCTCCTCCGGCCATTGGTTACTACATTCAAACATTTCCTCATACACGTTTCGGATAGGCATTCGCGGTCTTTGTCTTTGCATCATGAGGTCTCTCATCTCCTCCAATTGCCTTTGCACATTAATAAGTCTCTCCATGTTAGACACCTACAAGAGTCCAACAAAGGCAAGTCTCTAACAAAAACAAAAAATCCAAAAGAAAACAAAATTGGAACAATTATCAAACAAATGTTAGTAAAAACACAAACACCTAGCCTACAAGCTTCACTTTTCCCCCAATATCTAGCAACCTACTAAATGAAGTCCCTGGCAACGGCGCCAAAACTTGATGCGGCTAAAAGTTCAATAAAAATTAAACTCTTAGCTACACAAGAATAAAATTTGTCAAATCCAGGTCCTTCCCTTCGCCCGCTAGATTACCGTGATACTATAGAAAAATCTAATAGCTAGGCAAAATAGGATCGTTGAGTGATTTCTATCAATCTAAGCATTCAAATTAAACCTATGCTAACAACATTTAACAAACAATGAATTAAACCAACAATCAACATTCAATCAATTCTCTCCACACATTGGTAAACCAAGACAAACAAATACTCAAATTAGGTAGATAGGATGTTGAAATAAACGTAGATGCAATCCAATTAGATTAATCATTGATGTAAACACATTTTAATCCCTAGGAGGTTGAGCAATCGACTCTAATTTCACTAGCCACTTGCTACGGATAACTAGCGATAGATGAACTAGAAATTGCAAACAGCTATGTTATTAATTACTAGCTCACTCCCAATCGACCGTCAATTATCGCCCTACAAACTAGCACCACACATGGATTGAAACTAGAATTGTAAGATTATAAACTTTTCAGGATGATTCCGTCCGTGTGTTGGCTGCAACGTTCACGTCAACTACCTAAAGGCTGGCTATTACCTACACCTAATAGGTAAGAAACAAGCTCAAGTGCAAATTAATCCCTCAAAGGAAAGTAAACAAGCAATTATCAAACCTAGTCTTCATGCATCCTTGTTCAAATCAACATCCAAATTGAATTATAGCAACATACCTCTCAATTGTAACAATACAAAGTTGAAATCAAATACATCCATTACAATTGATAAGTAGAAAGTGAAATCTTCCTCAATTGGATTTGCTAGGTCTTGATCTACCCCATTGGATCTTCAATTCTTCTCTAAGGATTGATGAATTAGCTCCTTGATACCTTGGGTGAGGTTTTGGAAGAGATGGAAATGGGAATCGTAGAGAGAATTTAGGAGGTGATTATTCAAAATTATCAAAAGTTATGAATTCGTTCTGAAAATAACCGTTTTCCCCCTTTTAAAGACGAGCTAGCAGGGCCTTGGATCGCCCGAGCTGAAGTTGGCTCGCCCAAGCCTCCAAAAGATCTGCGGGGAAATGGGAAGCCCGACCTGGCTCCGCCGAGCCTGCCTCGCTCGGCCGAGCGAGGTCTCTGTTCCACGGCTCGGGCGAGCCTGCACACCGATCGGCTGAGCCAGCTCTCTGTCAGGCAGCGCGGCCGAGCCTGCACACTGCTCGGCCGGGCAACTCCTCCAAGCTCCCGAAACTCCTCTTTTTGCACCGCTCGGGCGAACTTAGCCTCCTCGGACTTCATACTTGGACAATTTTCCTCCAAAACTCTCCAAAATACGCTATATTATGCTCAAACTGTATCCTACATCATTTCAAACACAAAACACAAAAAACAAGACAAAAGAACGACAAAAACATATGATATGAAGGTAAAATAGCCACAAACATGCACGCTCACACATCAAAAAATAGGTCATTTTACACACATATCACCCTCCATATCGGTCAACATGCACCATGTCAGTCGACATGGAGGGTTTTGTTTGGGTTTTTAGCTTGGTGTTCCATATCAGTCGACCGAAATAGTAACTTCTTCATTCTAGCTCTTTTCTTCCTTTAGCCACTTTGTAGCCAAAAACCTACAAAATCTTATCATGGCAAGCATAACATCCTCTATAATATACTCATGCACATAAATAACTAATAAATAAACATAAAACAACTAAAATAAAGGAGAAAAACATTGATAAGTGAACATATTTACGAGCTTATCAATCCCCCCAAACTTAAATGTTTGATTATCCTCAATCAATAGAAAAGAAAGAAAAGAAATCACATGCAGTTAAAAGAGCAATGCCTCACAAGATTCATCACATTCAAGGATCAAAGATTTTCAGTACACGCATTATAAGAGCCATAATATTCATTAACTGTGGAAGACTCATGGAAAGTGTTTCGCTCATCACACAAGTGTTTAGAGGTTTAATGTTCATTCACTCCATCATGTATGATTTACTTCTACCATGTGCTTGCATATATTCTAATTTCTCCACTGCTTATTTGTGCACACAAAATCAAGAATTAGAAAGGAAATTATTTTTTGTTTTAATGTAGGCTTTTGTGAAGGAAAGAAAAATATATGACTAAGTGACTAAAAATAAATTGAGTTGATCACTATCAACAAATTCAAAACCACCATCTAACAACAACCACCCATCTTCTTAGATTTTCCAATACAAACCAATTCTCATTTTTTTTCTTTTTTTCTCATCATTTTATGTTCTTATATATAAATATTATTTTTTCAAAGGGTATGAGCTTATAAGGATACACTACAATTCTTTTTTTTTTCTTGAGCACAACCTTCTTTTATTCACCCATTAATTAATCTCTTATCTTTCTCAAACAACTATCCAAAGCCACAACTTATAGACAAGAGTGACCCTATCACTTTTTCTTAACTTTATAGACAAAGAAAGAAAAATACATAGGCTCAAAAGGGCTAACAGGGATAGATGTTCAATATGACAGTGTATGGATTAAGACTAATCAAAGATGGCCTAAAATCATTTTCTAGACTTGTGCACACTATGCAGTCTTTAAAAAAAAAACAAAACAAGTTCTAGAGAAAACATATCATGCAACTCTCACATCAAACGAATTAAAAGCTCAAAAAGTCACATTAGTTCAAATTTTTCTTCCACATCCAATTTTAATTCACTTAAATAACATGCAAGTGCAAGTTTCAATTCAATCCTATCATGCGGTATTTTACATTCATAGACAATTAACCACAATCAATCCGATTCAAACTCATCATCAATCAATTTCCACTCTCAATTAGTTCGGAATGATCAAAATTTAACAATTTTCCGCATACTATATCCATATTTTTTTTCGAGGCAAAAATTTAAATAATTAAACGCATAATAAATAAAAAGATATAAGGTTCTGATTCTTTTCCACATCCCCCAAACTTATTTCGAACTCAGAGAGTAGAAAAAAGTTTGAAAATCAGATAAGAATAGGACCGATACCTGGCAATTGATCTCAGACATCAACTTTTATCCTCCAGAGGGTTTAGAACTCATCAACATTGACTTTCCAGCAGTTGGCACTCCATGTCGATCAACTTGAGCCATGTCGGTTGACATGGAGCCTTCTTGTCAACCCCTTTATTGGGTCGAAGTGTGCCTCTGTCGACCCTCTATGTCGATCGACACCAGGTATATCGATCGGTACAAAGGCCTCCTCTTGAAAACTTTTTTTTAAAAAAATACAAATCAAGGACAAAGAAAAATCAAAATTTTAAAATAAAATTTAGAATAAAATAAGTAAATGTTGGGTTACCTCCCAACAAGTGCTTAGTTAACGTCGTAGCTTGACGATACCTCAATTCTCATGTCCAAGGGGGTCAGGTCTAGACTCTTCGTACCTTGGCATCTATCATGAACTCTTCGGGAAATTTTATTTTATTATCGAATATAATTTGAGACTTTGCGATCAATTTAATTTGGGAAATTATTACTTAGCAATTATTCTTTGCCAACCTTATTTTATCATTAAAGAGGAATTAATTATTGATTGTTAAATTTAATATAATCAATGCCGATAATTTATATGGCAAACCAGTATTTTTATATCAGGATAATATCAATCGATAAATTTCGTGGATTAATGAGAATATCACGGTCTCCTGTGTAATAACACAAAGAAATGTGGAGTTGACGTGAGTTGATGTCAAAGTGACCGATGTGACAAGCGAATAACAATCACTTTAACTTTTTGACTTTCGGTAATTCCAAAATTACCCCTCCATATTTTCTTTAAATAAGAAACTTCCCCCCTCACTCCATACTCTTCTCTTCTCTTCTCTCTCAACTCTCACCCACCTTTTTCCGGCGACCAACTCCTGTGAGTCTCCGGCGAAGCTCCGGAGAAGTGAATATTAAGGTAAAATATACATTTTTGAAATCCTCTTACCTCATTCTTTCCATTTCCAACACTCTTTTCTTCATTCTCCATGTTTTAGAAGTGGAATACAAGCTAGGAAATTGTTGATCAAGCTTTTGAAGCTCTTCGAACGTCAAGGAGGTATAGATCGAACCCCTCACTAGCTATTTCTTAAGTTTGATCATGTTTTCAATTTTTGCCCTAGAATGAAATAGCATGATCTAGGCTTATTCTTGAGTTTATGAGTACGTATGCATGTTTAGCATGTTATATATTGAGCCTACAAACCATATGTGAGCCTAGAAATCGAGTTGTGATCATTTTGGACTATTTTTGAGATTTTTAGCCCCAAGTTTAAATGTTGAGCCTATAGTTCGATTCCACCTCGTTTTTTGATATTTTGATGTTTGGAATATTGTCTAGACTCATTATAAATGTTTAGAAACTATTTGGTGTTGTTAAAAATCGATTGGACGAGCCCGGGTAACCGTTTTGAGCCAAGATCCATTTTTCCGCCAAAGACAAAATATGCCTCTATTTTGGTCGACATGCGTGCGTGTTGATCGACACAGAGCATGTCGGTTGACACACACCCATGTCGATTGACATAACTGCTCGATTCAAAATCCGGATTGTCGACCATTTGTTTCGGTCGACATAAATCCTATATCAATCGACATGTTGCATGTTGACCGACATAAAACTATTTCGATCGACACAAAGTCATTATTCTCAGTGTCGATCCTCACATCTTTTGTTTCAATCAATATTACTCCATATCGGTCAACACATAGTGTGTCGATCGACACAACCTTATTTCGGTCAACACAAAATTATTTAGAATAAAATATTCATATCGGTCGACACGAGTTGCATATCGGTCGACACTTATACATCGATCGACATTTATCTATTTTGGTCGACATGACCATGTTGATTGACACACCCCTGTGTTGATCGATACATAGCACATTTTTTTTATTTCTTGTTTCTTTCTTCGATCGATTCAACTTATCTTCTGAATTGTTTGATATCCCTTATATCAATTGACATAGGAAGTTATTTTTAGCTTCCATGATAGCCCAAAAATGTTTTTGATTTAAACTAACTTTGATTGTAGATCCGAACTTCCATAACTTAAACTTTTCTTGAAGCTGATTGTTAAATCAAACTTGTTGAACCTTCACCCTCAAAATATTATTGAAATTCGATCTACAGCCAAGATCTAAAACTTTTTTCAATTACATTTATTGAAACAACTTTGAAACCTATTGATGAGTTCTAAAACTCTCGATCAATAATGCATCGATTCGTAATTGATTATGTGACTTCTTTCAATCACAATATGTGAAGAGATATTTAGTCATTTGATGACGTCTCACACTTGTTAAGTTAAATTGAACTCATTAAACTTAGAACATTAAGATTCAATTCGTATCCGAACTTTAAATTTTTTTCTATTGTATTCTAGGCATGACTTGAAACCACTTGATGAGTTCTCATACTCTCAAGCAATTATATGTCATCAAATTGATTGTGAGCCTTCTTTCAATCATAAATCCTTGAAGAAGTGCTTAGCTACTTGACGAAGTCATTTGTTTGTTCAATTAATTTGAACTATGAACATCATTTCTTGAATAATGCTCGATATTGAATTGCAAGCCCTATGATTTATGTTTGACTTCCTTTGTTGGTCCCCGATCAGAGTGTTTTATATGCAACGGAAGTATTAAGTTAATCTTGCACGTTTCTTGCTAGGGTCTCGACTTAGCAAGAGTTTATCAAATGTGTTTAGGCTTAATTATTCGTTAATCCAATTTGCAGTTTATACTACAACACTTATTGTGTTGAGTTTCAAATATATGTATGCACTAAATAAAACGAAATAAAGCAGTAAAGACACAAGGATTTTATAGTGGTTCGAACAACTGTTATACGTCCACACTTCAGTCCTCTGACTGAAAATTCACTAGAAGAATGAGTACAAGGTCAGACTTGATCTCTAACGTTGAGCAGCTCCTCCGTCTGGTCAGCTCTCACTTTCAAGCACCTCGATCTCCAATCTTCAACTGGTGTCGCTCTGTAGAGTGAGGACAAACCTCCCTTCTCCTTGGACGTCGACTGATGGGAGTTTTATAGTTCTTCCCGGAACATATCCTTGTGTTGGCATTGCTCGTAAGAATCACGCTTTCACTACAATCGTGACTGCTAGATTCTTTCCAGAGTAGAAAGAATTCCAAAATAACCTTGGAAGCTTAACTTCGCAGGTCTCGAGCTTTAGAGATGAAAGCTTGTGAAAAGCTTTAGTCAGGAACTTAGCTCGGATGTGTTTGCGTAATGTAGAGAGTGTATACGATCTCTTTTTGTTATCTCTGAGTGTAGAAATTCGCAAACCTTTGAATCAAATAAGGATGACACCTATTTATAGGTGAAGATTCAAAAGGCTGTTTGAATCTTATCTGTTAGACTCAAAGGGATTGCTCGCCTATCTGCGTTCTTCCTTTTACTACAGTGGACAGAGACTCTTCAAGTCTCCTCGTCTCTGATTGGCGTAGCATCTATTTGTAGTCGTCTTTGTCAGAACGAATCTTTTAGTGTAGCTCTAAACCTCCTTTGTGTATCATGATTGTTCTCTCCTCTGATTCATCAGGTTTCCTTGTGATTTGGATCCGTCTGATTTACGACTCTGTGACTTCTTTGATTGCTGATTGTCATTTGCTGGCTGTTAGTACGCGGCAGGTATCTCAGCAATTTGAGCTAAGACCTTCGGATTCTGCTGGAGTTACTCCTTCAGCATTCTTGTAGCGTTCCTCCACATTGCTGGCCTTTTTCTTCTTTAGTGGTCTTCAGCAATTCATCAAGTCTGCTGACTCCTTCAGCAACCTTGTTTCTTTTTCTTTCTAATTCCATTACAACTCGAGTATGAATTTCTATACAGGACTTTTACTATCGACTCGATACAGAGTTGCTAGAGCTTTGATGCACCAAAACATATCAAACTATGACTATGAATCAATTATAATATCGAGGGTTTTATAATATCTAACAATATTCCTAATATCCTTGTTCGTCAAACCAAATTGATTAGATAATTCTTTCACGTCATCTTATCTGATGGCTCAAGATTTGAAAAGTCCATGATTGATTAAGAGTCTAGAATCTTTCATGCATGAAGTTATAGATATCTCGATCCATTATTCTCTAAGGATCTATTTCATTCTTTATATTGTTGGAAAGGGCAAGGAGAAGATCGACTACTAGAACAACCTACTGTTTGACTGCACCTACTCAAGGTGGGCTTTTTCTTACCCTATATCGTGGGCCAAATAAAAAATAAAAAATGATGTTTTCTTTTCAAAACAAATCAAGCTTGAAATGAAATATTTTGTTTTCAACTATTTTGTCATTGCCTACTGTTTTGTGTTTGCTATATGTCCTCTTTGTGGGAAAACCCGATTTAGAGAAGAACATCAAACATATTCAGTGTGGATGTTGATTCTGCATATTACGAGTCTTAACGATCGTACCCTGGTAGTGAAAAATATACTATGTGTCAGTGCACTGTGATGCCGACATGCCAGGGTCATGCCCTACTCGGACGCGCATTGTGACTGTAGTAGGAGGCCACCTCCCAGTCACATAATTATTTGCAGATAGTTTAACTATGTAAAAGAGCATGTTCATTCATAAAATGTCTTGGTGCAATGGGAGGATTTCAAACTTAAAACCCATGTGCGACCCGATAAAAAAGGCATGACAAACTTATATATATATGTTTTCGGGCACGTGCACACTAAGTACAAATTGTATTTAGACTCTTGTATTATTTCTAAAATGCACAGGTTAAAAGAAGCTTTTGGAGCAAAGTACGAGGCAGCAGTCGAAGTGGAGCTGAAGACTTCCTTTTTGTAATAGTTAGATGTTGAAGTATGTATCTTCATATACATACTTCATTGATAACTTTCCGCTGCTGAAACTCATTGTCTTTTGATAGCCTTTTGGAATATTCTTAAACTTGAATACTTTCGATATTCATTCTTGAGAAGCCAAGATCCCTTCTCAAGGAGGCACTTTTGTTATATTTACATTTCTTGGGATATATGTGTGTTGATTAATATCTTGATTTGCTTGATCCTTTCTTCTAAATTGATGTCCCAAATATATGTCTCGTACTCGATGTGCCTCAAATCTCTTATTTATGTCTTGTTTATAAATCGGGGTGTGCCAAAGTGGTATCAGAGCCAACTCTCTTTCTTTTGCTCTGAACCTAGAGCCTCATTGTTTTGAGGCCTCCAATTGTTCAATAAGTTGAAAACATCCCTACCCAGCTCCTACTTTGCACTCGTACTCGGCGCCACATCAAGAGAAACTATTTTGCATAAATTGCTGCATTGAAGTTTAAGGCATAAGCCTTTCTTTTGAAATGTTGAAAAGAATTTTGATGCATACATTGTTGCATTGTGAAAAGTTTTGATGCATATATTGTTGCATTTCTTACAGATCATAAAGAGTTTTGATGCATACACTGTTTCATCTCTCTTATCAAAGATCATGAAGATTTTAATGCATAAATAGTTGCATTCCAATTATTAAAAATTTCAATGCATAAATGGTTGCATTTCAAGTGTCAAGATTTTCAACGTATAAATTGTTGCATTTTCATGAAAATCTTTCTCATATGCATTATGAATGCTTTAATTATATTAAGGCCTTATTACAGGATTTAGATACTTTTAGGGAGTATGTTTTAGCTTACCTTTGCAGAGACTTAGAATAAGAATGTATCTAAGATAGGATCTTTATGCGCCGTAGGTGACCATAGAATTATTACATTTGTAATTGCGTTACATTCTCTATTTAAGTATTTAATTTGCGAAACCTATTATTATGACTTGTATTTTGCCTAAACCCTGACCCTTTTGACTTTACTTCCTCGCAGATGGCCAAATTGTTCTTTGCTCGCCGCAAACCACTACCTCATAACGCCTCTAGAGAGAGAAGGGTTAGCTACTTCAGGAGTTATAAGATATGCCGTCATGACTCACTAAATCGCTTTCTTACTGATTTCTTCAAATTATGGGCTGACGCTCATCCTCGTTTCGTGACTCAAACCGAGGGACTCTGCCGCCTCACAGAACTACTGCCCCTAAGTGGCAACCGTGGGTCCAGACAAACTACGTGAACTTCCTGGATGACTCCCCTGCTGATGAATCTGACTTGGAAGGGTTCAGTTTCCATTATCCGCCGCCAACACGCGACTCTCAACAACCCGCCTTAAGCTAACGATGATAAAGCAGGATCCTCCTATCATCGATTGATGTGTCTGATCATGAATCTGAGGAAAAAAGACTTTGAGGAGGACTCCTCGTACGGGCCTAGTATTTGAATTTGATTAATTTGTTTATTCACATGTTTATATTTTTTTTAGTTGGCTAAATTATAAATATTAGGCAATTATTCGTCAGCATGTTTAGAATAAAATTTTTGAAATGAGTTTAAAGTTTAGTTTTATTATAATAAAATTTATATAGCCATATAATATTTTTGAGTTGTACGACAGTCTTCTTTGTGTAATAGACAATTTTCCACGTTTAGACTTCTTTGAAATAATTTTGACTTGTAATTTTTTGAGCACATATTTGAGTTTTATTAATTATTCAAATGTTTGCATCTCCTTCTTTAAAAAAAATAAAAAATTGGACCGAATTATTAATTTTGGGCATTTTTTTGTCTGCGTGTTTAAAATAAAATTTATGAATAGAGTTCTTTTTATCCTAACAGAAATGCAACTCGAGAAGCTATTAAGTTTACCACTTCACTTAATCATTGTTATATGCAGTTTCTTAGTGATTTTTAATTGCAAGTTAATAGATTTTTTTAAATCGATGCTAAAAATTAGATATAATAAAAACTATGAATGATTATTTTTTTATAAACAATTATTAATTTGTAATATTTAATATTGTTGATTTGATAATGATTAATTTTATTAAAGATTGATTGGCGGTAATTTTTCTATACATATTTATATTTTAATTCATTTATGTATGAGCAAAAAAAAATAAAATTTGTAGCGATAATGTTTGTGTAAAAACTAAAAATTTTAATATACATTTGTTGATAGTGGGATATGAACCTAGATAATTTGGACCAAAAATTTATATTTGACACCTCAAACCAACTTAACTATATTTATATTTGATATAATTGATAATAATAATATTTTTAATATACATATGAATGTGTTTTATAGTTTTGGTGGGAATAGTTATTTTTACACTTCTTTGCTTTAGTATATATATAGAGTATATACTTAGGGGCTAGGTTGTACTAGACTAGGATGTTGAATTCGTGCCACTATCAAATTACTCCTAATAACTATAGTTATTCAATCAAAAAAGCGACTTTTATAAAAGTAAAACTGCTCCATTTTAATTTGGACAATATCCTTATGTAACTAACAAACAATGCAAGGAAACCATGTGAGACTAAAGAAAGTTGATGTTGTTTTATAATTAACTCCATCCAAAAACATCAAAACTTAATCATATACAAAATCAAATGGGGAAAAGGTCAACTAGGATCAACTAAGCTTTTGAGATTTTGTTAGTGCATATATTTTATATTAATGATTCTCATGTATTGTAAAAATGATTATGAGTTAATGAAAGATTAATAAAGCAAGGAATAAATATGCGAATGGTGCTAAAATTGAACAACTCATGGTCAAACATGAGGTTTCACCCTAGCCTCTAAAACTTGTAATATTTATAGGGAGAAATTGCAAGTTGAATATATAAAACACATATGTTGTGTCGAATTTTTGATGCACCCACCGGTAACCCAATCACTCCTCCTACGCTTTTCTTCACCAACTTGCACCCTCACTTTTTAACTGTTAGTCTACGTGTGTAAAGCGTTGTCGTAGAGATTTATATAATAACCGTTTGTTGTGACTAACGACAATGGTTTAAAACTGTTGTCATATGTGTCTACGACAACAGTTAAAATTTTTTGTTTATAAGCTTATTTTTTTCACCCCTACGACAACACTCAAAATATCCCTACGACAATAATTTTAAACTGTCTAATAACATTTTTCTTGTAGTGAGAGGAGTGACATCACTTGTAATCTGTTCTTGTGATTTTTGATCCTTTGATGATCGAAAAGTGGACTTAGAATCTTCTGGTATTCGAGCCACTATAACAATTCTTGAGTTTTTTTCGCATTTCGCATTGTCTTTCAGTTTTGCTTGTATCTGAAACCCAACAACTCACAAGTTGTTTGAGTATACTAAAAAACTGATATATAATTATATGTGATCTAACAACGCTTTCAGAGTCTCAACTGACTTGAGTAAGAGTCCGCTAGGACCACCATAGTTTTTTGATTAAAGACTTCTGCCACATTTACATTCTAGCGTTTTGGGACCAACAATCACGATCAAATGTCATATGATCGGTGTAACTACTGCCAATTAGCAACTTCTCACTTGAATATAATTAAAGACTGTAAAAAAAGTGGCTAAAAAAAGTTGCTTCTCTTCTTCATCTGCAACTCTGAGCAATATTCTTTTCTTGCAAATTCTCTTGCATCATCGAATTTTTTTATTATTACTTATTGATGCTTATTATTGTTTATTATTGCTTCTGCAAATTCTATGATGCTGCCCCATTTTGAAGCTTTGTTCATATTTCTGGTCTGGCTTTTTCTAACACTTCCAATGTGGATAGTTTTCTCTTCCACATTTTTAATACGTGAAGAAATAAGATTTTGTTCGCATTTAGAGAATCGTAACTTGAATTTCCCTTATTGTACTTTGAAATTTATTTCCTCTTTCCTCATAACTCGAGCTAGCTTTCACGGTAAATGCACCTTCTACATACCCTTCAAACCTCATCAACCTTCTTTATTCTTGTGCCTCGAATATATTTGTCAATGCTGCCAAACTAGTTTCTGACAGATCTTTAGAATTCTTCAAGGACGCAATTGTAGCTTCAAATCTCTGAGTTTTTGTTAGTAACCTAAAGTCCGAAAATTCAGATCCAAATAATTCTTGATTTGCGAGTCTGAGCACCTTGTCAACAAAATATATCCTTCACAATCTCTATTTCCTTCATTTAATGGAACTCAAATTACCTTAATTATTTCATCTCCTTCACACTCCTTTTTCTAGTAATCCCAAACCTCAAACACCGATTTCATCATCATGATTCTTAGAAAGATCTAAAAAGAAACAACAACAAATAAGGAAGCTCTGTTTTCTTGATTTTTTGTCTCATGTAATGGAAAAATCTCATAGTTAGATCTATTACGTACCTAGATAAGCCTCCATCTTTGTTTGCCCATACATGGTAATCTTTAGCATCAAATACTCATGGTACAAATATAGTGAATGGTGTTTCTCAATCCATTGATAACAAAAATTGAGATAGAAATTTTTCTTTAAAGAAGGGCCTGGGTTCACATACTAGTTTATTGGAGTTTTAAAGGAAATATAACATCAAGAAGAACGAATTGGTTGTCTTAGAATTTCATATATATTGACGGTGAGAAATTTTAAATACAACTTCAAAATGAAGCAGAAAACGTAAAATTTGGAATTAATCATCAAGTACGATTCTATACCTAACATATCCCTAAAAATAGAAAATGCTGCTCACTAAACAATTAATTTGAAATAGCTAGTCAGATAACATTAACAAGGAAAATAAATTTTTTAAAATAAGAAAAATGATCAAACAACTAATTGCAGCAATTAAAGTACATCTTCAACAATATCATACAGCTAAAAGCATGGATTCGTGCTAACATTAGAAAAATAAAAAGAATGAAAGAAGATAAAAATTAGCTATTCTGAAACTCATCTCTTCAATTAGCAAGAAGACTTGGTCTTGTTTATTTGTCTCAGCTCAAAATATTTCCGTCCTGTTCGTTTTTTCCAAGTCATGGAATCTCCATGATATTTCTGCTGTTATTGATTGGATGCTTTTCATAGTGTTTCAACACCACAAACTCACCCTCAATCTTATCCTAGTTATTAACTATATAATTGTTGAAATATTTTCTCGCTTTTCCGAGTCAAGCAGACCTGCCAACCTATTCGGTCTACGTCAACTCACAAATTTCCATTGTTTCTGGCAAACCTTCCTCTAAGTTAGTCACCCCCACTTCATGCATGAACAATTTCCTCTTTTCACATGTAAATTACTAATATATAAAACGGCAGTTTTTCTCTCAATACTCTATTCCAAAATGAGGAACCACATTCTTAAATCCTTCAATCTCATTCTCATCTTCTTACTCATCATTCTATCTCATGTCCCAGCTGCGATTTCAAGAACTCAATCTGTTTTGCAAATTAATGGTCGTTCCTTATCTGCGGGAAAAGAATCCGATTTCCTAGTTTCCGAAGACAACACATTCACGTGTGGTTTTTACAGCCTCGGAACCAATGCCTACTGGTTCGCAATCTGGTTCACCAACGCCAGAGACAGAACCGTGGTCTGGACCGGCAACCATGGCGCCCCTGTCAACGGCAAAGGCTCAAAAGCAACGATCAGAGGAGATGGTACGATGGTCTTGACAGACGTGGACGGCCGTGTTGTGTGGCAGAGCGTTCCTGAAGTTAATGCAGCGGAGCTGCTCAATTCTGGGAATCTCGTGTTGAAGAACTGGCGAGGTGAGATTATGTGGCAGAGTTTTGATTTTCCAACCGACACACTTTTGCCTCATCAAACGTTCGACAAGAACAAACGTCTGATATCAGCACTAAGAAACGGGAGTTTTGAGCGTGGCTATTTCACATTGAGTTTTGGATATGTTGATGACAATTTCTTGAGCTTGATTTTGGATAACCCCGAGGTATCCACCGTGTATTGGCCTAATCCAGATCTTGACATTTTTGCAAATGGCAGAACAAAGTACAACATGAGTAGAGTTGCAGTTTTGGATGATATGGGGAGGTTTGTGTCTAGTGATCTGTTACAGTTCAATGTGATATAATTTAGTGCCCGAGTTTAACACAATGGTGTCAAAGAAAGT
>JAPKLW010003218.1:6130-20031 GCA_026898455.1 Plectranthus barbatus | reverse complement strand
TGACAACCGTGTGTCAAACTTACATATTCGCATTTTCGTACTTCACACAATGCATCTGATCTGGGATATGGGAGAAAGAGGAGGCTGACAATAGACTATGATGGGAATCTGAGAATCTACAGTTTGATTGATTCGACCGGTCTTTGGGAGATAACATGGCAAGCTCTTTCACAGCCATGTCGTGTGCATGGTGTGTGTGGAAGGAACGCGGTCTGTGTCTATGCACGAACGCCCCAGTGCTCATGCCTTCCTGGATTCGAGATGAATGATCCAAGTGATTGGAACGTCGGCTGCAAGCCCATATTCAACCAAAAGGAGTTAAGTTCTAGGGAGGTGAAGTTCTTGGAGATATCTCACACAGGTTTTTATGGTTTTGATCTGAATACATCGTTTTCAATCACACTGGAGGCCTGCAAGGAGATTTGTTTGAAGGATTTACAATGCAAGGCGTTTAGTTACAGGCTGTTGGGGCAAGGGGTTTGCTATGCAAAGAGTGAATTGTTGAATGGTTATACCTCCCCTGATTTTCCGGCTTCAATTTATCTGAAGCTGCCAAGTGACTGTTTTCAGGCGCCAAGACCTAATGGTTTTCAAGCTTTTAACAAAAGTTGTGGGTCTTCTAAGGCGGAGATCATGATTGGATCGCCTTCTATGTATGATTTGGCTAGCCGAAGGGTGAGATGGGCATATATCTATTCATTTGCTGCAGCATTGGGTGCAATAGAGATGATAGTTTTTGTGCTAGGATGGTGGTTTCTGTTCAGGAAACACAGCGTTCCAACCTCGGTTGAGGATGCATATCGCAAACTATCGAGTCAGTTCAGACAGTATACATACTGTGAGCTGAAGAAAGCAACCAACAGTTTTGTGGAGGAGCTTGGACAAGGAGGATCAGGAATTGTTTACAAGGGCATTCTATCGGACAACAGGGCTGTGGCAGTGAAGAGACTAGGGGACTTCGTTCAAGCAAAAGACGAGTTCTTTGCAGAAATCAGCACTCTAGGAAGGATCAACCACATGAATCTTGTAAGAATCTGGGGGTTTTGTTCAGACAGAAAACATAGACTTCTAGTTTATGAGTATTTGGACAACTTATCACTTGATAAGCATCTCTTTGGGTCTAATTTCATAGGATGGAAGCAAAGATATGCAGTGGCATTAGGAACTGCAAAAGGTTTGGCTTATCTCCATCATGGATGTTTAGAGTGGGTAATCCACTGTGATGTGAAGCCTGAGAACATTCTTCTTGATAGTGAGTTTGAGGCTAAGATTTCTGATTTTGGCTTGGCAAAGCTGTCAAGGCGAGGTGGACCGGGTTCAGAAATCAGCAGAATCCGAGGCACAAAGGGCTACATGGCTCCTGAATGGACTCTGAACCACCCAATCACAGCAAAAGTTGATGTATTTGGGTATGGAGTGGTGATCTTTGAAATGGTGAGGGGGATGAGGATGTATGATCGGGTCGTGGAAGATGGAGACGATCACGTAACGGGGCTCAAGAAGTTTGTCAGAAAGATTGAGGAGAAGATGCAAAGTGGGAGCTCATCTTGGATGGAAAGTGTGGTGGATTCAAGATTGGAGGGTGTATTTAGCAGAAAACAGGCCATGACACTAATTCAAACAGGCATTGCTTGCGTGGAAGATGATAGAAACAAGCGGCCGACGATGGCTTCTGTGGTGCAAATACTGCTGGACTGTGAAGATGAAACAGAAGTAGCCGATGGGAATATCAGCTCCACGTGATCAAATCTTTTATGTATTTTTTGTTGTTGTTGTTGTAGTAGTTTAAGCATCATGCGATTCGCATATAGATACCATCAACATATCTTATCTTTAAATACAATACAATACAATCATGCAAACTCTAAGTCCATGTCAATCTACGCAATACTTAAAACTAGAAAACTAAGGGATGGTGGCATGGTCTTGATAGCAATCAGCAATCGCCACGGTCGTTTTTGAGACATTTTTGTAAGAATAACTCCGAGCAACAAATGAATAGACTAGGAGATTGACTGCCGTAATCGCAGCCAACAGCCAGTAGAAATAGTCGAGGCGGCTGCTGTTCAAGTCCTTCCCAAACCAGCTCCGCCCGCCCTTCTCCGTCACACGATCCACCACAGTTATCAGCATGCTGCTGAAGAAGTTGGAAGCTCCCAGCACGCTCAGGTAGAATGCAATGCCCAAACTCCTCATCGTGTCGGGAACTTGATCGTAGAAGTATTCCTGCAACCCCACCAGCGTGAAGCAGTCCCCCAGCGCGATGATCAGATACTGCGGCGCCAGCCAGAAAACGCTCATCGACAGAGAGTTCTTGAGCGGGCTGCTGTCCACGATGCTGAGGCGCTTTCTCTCTACCAATGCAGCCACGATCATGGTCAGTACGGAGAAAACCATCCCGATTCCGATTCTCTTCAGGATGTTGATTCCCCTGTCGTTTCCCGTGACGCGTCGCAGGAAGGGGACGAGGATCTTGTCGTAGACTGCGATGGAGGATATTAGGCCCACGGCGGCGAAGCCGTAGACGGAGGCCGGTGGGATCATGAAACTTGGTGTGATGTTGCGGTTGAGATTAGTGCTTTGTTTGATGAAGAATGTGGACGACTGCGCTACGCAGATGCCGAATGGTATGGTCGTCATCCAGATCGGGATCATGTTTATAATCAGCTTCACCTCTTCCACTTTCGTCACCGTCGCTAGTCTCCATGGATCTTGCTTCTCTGTTGGGTCTTCCATGATCGCAGCTCTGTCCAGAAACCTGCAAAAAAATCAGCCCAGTCAAAGATTTTACGATCGACAACTGGTGTCGAGCTGAGCTTCTTTAATCACCTGAGTTTCTTGGTATGAAGAAGAAGCCTAGTTCCCTGATTCTTCTCTGATTTCGAAACCTCGTACAGCCGATCGGGTTGGGATGGATAGGGAAGATTCCGCTTCTTGAATGCTGCCACCAGAACCTGCAGCATTGGCGTTAACGGGCTTCCCATGGGTTTCCTGTAGCGATAAAACGGCCGTCCGATGCAAATTATGACAGTAGTCGACGCCATCACCGCCGTAAGGATGATGTCAGCCACCGCCCAACCAATGTGATCTTGGATATAGACAATCACAGTGACGCCAAGCAGCAGGCCGCAGCAGAGACCGAAGCACCACCAGTTGAAAAACGACATCTTCTTCTTTCTCTCCACGGGATGATCGTCATCAAACTGATCAGCTCCGAAGCTTTCTAATGAAGGCTTATGCCCACCCGTTCCGATCGAGATCAAGTATATTGCAAGGAAGAAAACAACTTCGTGAACCCTCCGGGGTCCGGTACCAGGCCCCTCGTCCCCGGGCTTGAGCCCGGGGACCAGTCTCGACATTGTCAAGAGGAGCAACCCCTGTTTTTGCAGCAAAAAAAGAAAAAGCGAAGTTATGTATGTTGAGTTTGTGTGATTTCATGAGTTATATGTGTTAGGATACCATGATGTAGACAAAGGACGAGGCGACGACAGTGGAGAAGCGGCCGAGGTAGGCGTCGGCGAGGAAGCCGCCGAACAAGGGCATGATGGTGGTGACGCCGGACCAGTAGTTGCAACTCTTGGCGGCCGTTTTGAGGTCTTGGTGAAGGACTTTGGTGAGGTACATGATCAAGTTCACTGCTATCCCAAAATAACTCAACCTCTCGCTAAACTCCGTTGCTGTCCAAAACCAAAATCTTGTTACACATTATTTCCGTTTCCATGCTTCAAAATTTTATGATTATTGATTATATATTGTAATATTCAACATGCCATTCAATATAGTTGCTAAACTCGTATATTTTGTTGATCAGAAAGCTATAAAGATTGAGGTGCACGCTAGTCACTCATCAATAGTTTAATATCTATTTAAAATTAAATTATAGAAGATATTACATTATTTTTTTTATTTTTATTTTTTGAATAGGAATACATATATTAAACTCACACACTCAGATGTTCCAGGGAAGCTGGAACCTCTTGGTCCAGGCAAGGTGCTTTAACCACTATACCCGAGTGAGGAGATTGAGATTACATTATTTTAATTCTATAGTGTGTACAAATCAAGAATCAGAAATTCCCATAACATAACTTATTATATGACGGACAATCATAGCTACACAATCATCATTTGCTTGTATTTAAGGTCTATATTAGTCATAAATGAAGATTAAATAATAAACCAGTTCAAGATTTTCCCAATGCATTTGTATATATATTAGACGAATAAAGGCCAACATGCATCTACTATATAACTAACTAATAAATTCATAGCATAAATTTGACCCGAAGATTGAGGATTAATTATATGTTTTTAGTGTCTGTATAAAATGATATCATCAATAAACGAAATAAAAAAACATCGAAAAACAAGAGAAAAAGTGAATTGGAGAAATATTTTATACCTATAATGAAGAGGGAAGCCTTCCATGCACCTGTCGAAGCTCGAAGAGGAAGTCTTCCTTTATAATCTAGAGATGAATCATACACCCATTTCTCCTCATCAACACTCTTGTTTCCATCCATCTCCATCCACTTATGCTTGCATATATTTTGTGGCTTTGCTGCTTATTCTTATTTATGTATCTATATATATAATGATACACCCAAAATATGCCTCAGTTGAGTTTATGGTCCAGTGGTGATGTAAGCCTACTCCACCCAAGTCATCCGATGAATTAATCGACGACTGTAATTTTTTTGTCCTACTTTTTTATGCAAAACAAGTGATTTAACCAGAAATTTTTCATAGAGTTTTGTTCCGTTTTAATGAATAGATTTGTCCTTCCTTTATCGAAAACAAATTATTCATAAAAATCAAATAAAATCCTTCCTACGAAAAATTTCTGCATAAATTACTACATATGACTCTTTATACATGTAGCTCCACCACTTTATACAACTCTTCATATATTACACATAGATCCCATAATTCAGAACTTTATTACATCTTATCGTAAATTCTGCACCACAAACAATAATGGCCAGTCCTAAAAAAAAACATTTTATAAATAATTGTGATTGATTTTTTGATTGGTATAAATTGGGATTCTCCACTTAACATAATGGGCGGTCAGTCATTGTTTGTATCTACTAAGGAATAGCATCCAAGATAGTGGGGATTGTTTAGTTTAAGCCAATAAAGTTGCTTTACCACCTATGTTTTGCATAATATTATTCTTATCCATCAGGATCAAATTTAATTGACTATATTAATCAATTGGACTAGTGACTACTGTGTATCACTCTATATAAAATATATTGCGCCTAATAATTGATAGGTGTATAAAGGCATTGCATACCCTAGTTATGGAGTTGATTACATTTGAGTATATACACCTTTTTTGGGAGATGACATGTATTAATTATAGCTAATATGCACACCTCCTTACAATGACCTAAAGAGTATGAAGGGCATGGGCAAGTAGAAGTAGGTATATTCTTGAGCCTAAGGTAGTGGAGAAATATATTTTGTTGGCTACAAATTCAAATTTTATTAATGTTGTGGGTGAATTTTTTACAATAATAAACGAAAATCTTTGAATTAGATCTTTTACGATAATGATAATAATAATAATAATAATAATAATAATAATAATAATAATAATAATAATAATAATAATAATAACTTTTGTTAGGAATATTGTTAGAAATATTATAATCCCTTGGTCTAAATTGTAAGTTTATTAGTTTTGGTGCATCAAAGCTCAAGTCAATCTAGTTTCTAGCAACTTAGTGTCGAGCCGAATTGTAAAAGTCCTGTATAGGAGTACTCGAGTTGTAATAGAACTAGAATAGAAGATCGAGGAATGCTGAAAGAGTTAGCACATTTGAGGATAGAAGAATGCTGAAAGAATCAGCACACTTGAAGAATGCTGAAAGAATAAGCATGTTAGAAAATTGTTGAAGATGCTAGCAAACTCTGAAGAATGCGGGACACACTTAGAGGAATGCTGAAGGATTGAAGCAAACGGACTGCTGAGATCTCAGCAAGACTGCTGAAGATATTAGCAGACCTCCAGCTGCTAGCAGACACACAACAGCAATCAACACATTATTCGAAGTTGTGAATCAGAATGATCCAAATCACAAAGAGACCGGACGAATCAGAGCGAAGGATAATCAACAGACACAAGGAAGGTTTCCAGATTTAAACTGAGAGATACATGATGACAAAGACGGCCAAAATATGGAGATCGCCAATCAGAGAGAAGGGAGATCTGAAGAGTCTTTGCGCTTCGCAGAAAAGGAAGAATAGAGATTGGCGAGCAAACCCTCTGAGTCTAACGGATAAGATTCAATCAGCCGTTTGAATCTTCACCTATAAATAAGTGTCACCAAAGAGAGGTTCAGAGGTTCGTGAAAATTATTCAACAAGAAAAGAAAAAGAGATCTTAACACTCTCAATACACACGCGAACTCACATCCGAGCTTGTACTTGATTGAAGCTTTGTACAAGCTTTCATACTCGAAGCTCGAAACCTTTCAAGTTTCTTCTTAGGTTATCTTTGGGATTCTTTCTATTCTAGAAAGAATCTAGCGGTCACCTTGCTCTGCTAGCGTGATTATCACGGGCACTTGCCAAAACACGAAAAGGTTCTGGGAAGAACTATAAAACTCCCAAGATCGACGTCCAAGGAGAAGGGCGGTTTGTCCTCACTCTAAGGAGTGTCAAAGGTGCAGATTGAAGATCGAGATGCTTGAAGGTGCACGCTGACCATACGATGGAGCTGCTCAATGTTAGAGATCAAGCCTGACCTTGTAATCAATCTATAGTGAATTTTCAGTCAGGAGGACTGAAGAGTGGACATAGAACATTTGTTCTAACCACTATAAACCCTGTGTTTATTTACACTTTTCATTTCGTTACGTTGAATATTGTGTGATTTGAAACTCAACACATCAAGTGTTGAAGTATAATCTGCAATAAATCTAACAAAAACTCGAGCTTATACACATTTGATAAACACTTGCTAAGTCGTGACCTTAGCAAGATAACTGCAAGACATTAGTAAAACTTCCGTTGCATATACAAACACTCTTATTGGGGACCAACAAGTGGTATCAAAGCGGTTGGTCTTTACAGACTAGCTGCTTCTAAGTTGCTTAGGACCAGATCCATATTTTCATTGTATATTTGTGTGTCTCTGTGTTTAGCTCAGGATGAGGACAATGGCGAACAACGCAAAGTTGGGAAAGTTCACTCCAGAAACCTACTCCACCTGGAAAAAGAGGTCGCTGATCACGTTGATGAACATCCATCCCGAGATGAAGCAAGTGATCAAGAATGGACCAATCAGAATCCTAAAAGTGAAGACTCGAATCGGCAAAGATGTTCAAGGACCCGAAGAAATGGTGGAAAAGCCGTACGCAGAGTGGATCCAAGAAGATCGAGTTCGTGGTTAATCGATGCAAAATCCGCACACAGATTATAGCAAATGGCAAATAAATATATAAGAACCCGAAGGTTGTCGAACCCACAGGGATAGTGTAACAAAAGTAAATCACGTACTGAATGTAGTTTTTCAATCTTTTGTTTGAGCAAATCCAAATTTAGAGGGATTTTGGATTTTATGAAAACAACTTTTAAACGAAATTCAAATATATGAAAATACAAATGCTAGGGAAATCTACCAATCTGATCAACATGCAAGAAACAAATCATTCAAACCCTTAAACCACTTTTGGTGGAAAATCTAGATAAAGTGGAATTAACTCCTTTGTTGGGAAATCAAAACCTGGATTATTAACTAGTGATTATCTCCTCTCGGTCTAAAAAACATAAGTTAATCAATCTCTTAAAATAAGATAATTCCTACAAATGATATCTTCTTTGTTGGACAAAAAAATCAAATGTATTAAACTCTTACTTCCTATTACTAATCTTCACCTCTCGGTCTATCAATTAATAACAAAAACCATTTCCAATCTTCATCTCTCGATCCTTTAATTGAAAATAGATTTGAAATAAAAATAAAGAGTTTAAACCATTTAAAGGGTTTGAAGAATTCAAATCAAAACATGTATCACAAATGGTGAAACCTTAGAATCTGATAAAAGTTCTAGCCTAGCATACTGAAATTAAACATTGAAACAAAAATTAAAGATTGCATTAAACTAAAGAAATACAAGAAAAATGAAGAGTTTTTTGAAAACTAAAGAAAACTAAACTATGAACTAAAATTTAAAGTTGGACTGGAATGCTAAATAATGAACTAGACATGAGTTTATATAGGAGTAGGGTAAAACTCTTGAATGATAGGAATTGATGAAATTAGGTATTTCCTTCTTGAGTTGATGGTATTTTGTATTTTCCTTCTTTGCCCAAAACTTTGAAATGAATGATTTTCTTGGTTGAAACTTCCCTTTTTGGGTCTTAAATGCTTCCAAATTGACGTGTAACTTGAATCCCAAGCAATTTTCGCCCAAAATATAAGAAAATCTTCCTGAATTTTGCCAAAATAATCCGCATCAGTCGACGTGGCTTTTGTGACTGTCGATATGGAGCTGCATCGGTCGACGTGGGCTTCACGTCGGTCGAAACAGAGACCATTTTTCACCCCTTTCGACCCTACTGCATAGTCTCACGATTTTGGCCATAACTTTTGCTCTCAAACTCCGATTGACCCGATTCCAGTTGCATTGGAAAGCTAATTCAAAGATATTTCTAATGCCAAGATCTATCAGCTTAAATTATATTCGTGGAAGAAGTTGTGACTGTTTCTATGAACATCAACTGCTTTTGGTATGGGTTTCCAATGAATTTGGCTTAAAACCTGCAAAATCTTACCATGACAAGCATAATACCCTACAAAATATACTCATGCTCAATTTATTCAAGAAAACAAACTAAAATGAATAAAAGTAATAAGAAAACAATGCGATAATTGAGTAGAAATATTAGCTTATCAGTGGTCAACTTTACTATGTAGCCATGTATTTATTCTTAAACTCTCTTTCACCATCTCTAATGGCTGAAGTCTTGGAGTACAAGAATGCCAAAGAAATGTGGGATTTTCTCGGCACTTTTAGCAAAGAGACGGATCAAATGAAGAGAAACAAACTAAAATAGTGCGTGGACGGGTACGAGTTGTTCCATATGATCCCTGGCAAAACCATCAAAGACATGGAGGCCAGATTCAACTCCATCGTAGCAGAATTAAAGAAGTTGGGAAGGACATACGAACTTCCTGACATGAACTCAAAGATCCTCTCAAAAATGCCAAAAGAAGACTGGTTTGTCAAAGTGACCAACCTGAAACAGAAAGATCTGTCAACAATGAGCACAAAAGATGTGTTCGCCGAGCTTCAGGTACACGAATAAGACATCATGGAAATCAACAAAGGAGACCGCATCAACCAGTGGATCTCAAGCTTAATAAGCGGAATGCTCAATCATCGAGTTGGAGAAGCAGATGAAAAGATTACAGAAGCTGCTGCTAAAAGCTAAAGGCAAAAAGGAAGAGCCCCAACGAAACTAACCAGCAGACAGCCAAATAGCCAAAAAGACGCTGAGAACGTGCTACGAATGCAACTCTCCAGATCATCTAAAGTTTGAGTGCCCTCGAGTAGATCTAGATGAAAGGGAGCGATTAAGAAAGCTTTTTTAGAAACGCACGTCAAAGGCCTTCACCAAAACTATGTTGATCAGGGCAGATTTACCAGACATCCCAGATCACGATGACGAAGACTATTCATCAGAAGATGAATAGGATGTCCTCATGGTATTCATGGCCAACATCAATAACGATGCTGATGGAAATGAAGAGAAGATAGAAGAATCAACCCTAGCAGTCACAAGAAATCTGGTAACAAATTCTGTTATGTTTGCTGCTTCTACTTCAGAAGACTTGCATGATACAACTGATTTGTGTTACTCAGAATCAGATGAAATAACTATAGAGTTTCTTTTAAAATGATTTTCAAAGGTTCATGCATTAAAAGATGTTTTGATAAAAGAAAATTCCTCGCTGAAATCCCAACTTTCTATCTTGACCAGTGAGATTGAAAAATCTAGGTCAGTGAACGAGGAGCTCTCAAAACCGAGAACTGAATTCTCTTCTCTAAGTAAGAGTTTTGATCATCTAAAACAAGAGAATGATAATTTGAAAAACAAAAACTCCGTGAAAAATAAGTGTCAATGTAGATTTTATAAAAGCACAATAGATTTAGATGAAATCCTAAGTGTTCAAAGGAGTTCGAAGAACCATGCTGGATTAGGTTTTGAAAAAGGAGAATCCAGCAATGCTAAATCCAGTAAATCAAAGAAAATTGTCTTTGTCCCATCAACTGGGAAGATTCAGTAACCATAATGCTAAATCAACAATAGTTGCTTTGCAGAAGTGTTGGCAAACTAACGATCCCTTGCTGACTACTCAGCAGAGACTAAACTACATGTCTGCTGAGAGGAAGCCAACAAAGTCAAAGTATGTAACGCAGCAAACTGTTCCATCTACTAGGAAGTTTCATACAAATCCTAGCAAGGCTAAGCAATCTGCTGAGATTGCAAGGAAGCTAGCACACACACCAAGTAGGAGGAACACTTACTTGAGGCCAGAGTCTAAACCATTGCATTTTGGAAAGATTGTGAAGGCTTAGCATACCATTACACATTTCTATGTTGATTCAATATTTTACTCCAATAGGAAGGGAAGAGTAGTGAAACGTAATGATAAAATAAATGTCAAAATCACGAAATTCTGGATTCCTAAAGGAATAATCCAGAGAACTAATCCTGCAGGACCCACAGTTGATCGGGAACCTAAAATGTAATTTCTTTATTTTGCAGGAACAGGGTCCATCAAGATGAACTTCGAGAAAATTAAAAGAGTGGATCCTAGATAGCGGATGCTAAAGTCACATGACTGGAGATGAAGATATCTACATAGACCTCCAGAAGATCAGAGGACCTTCAGTCTCCTTTGGTGACAACTCAAAGGCTAGTGTAATATGAAGAGGGTGTATCGAGCAAAATGGAATACGAATCATCAATGTGGCCCTCGTCGACAGCCTCTAGCACAATCTACTGAGCATCAGTCAGCTAAGTGAAAATGGATATATTATTTTGTTTTTTGATACAGGTTGCGAGATTGCTAACGAATCCACTGGAGACGTAAAGTTTAGAGGAATCAAGAAGGGAGGACTTTACTTTGTTGATTGGGAAAGTGGTCAGCAAGCTTCATGCTTCATCGCATTCAACAAAGAAGAAACAACCTGGAGGTGGCACAAAAGGCTAACACACTTAAACTTTAAAACTATCAATTATATAGCCAGAAATAACATTGTTACGTGACTGACCAAAGAGGCCCTCAAGAAAGAAGGAGTATGTAGAGTTTGCCAAGAAGGGAAAAAAGCTAAGACGTCCTTCAAATCCAACCCAGAAAAGGCCACATCTAACAAAATGCTTGAGATGTTGTACATGGATTTATTTGGCCCTGTGATTTCACCCACTGTACGTAATAAACATTATACTTTAGTCTTTATTGATGACTATTCCAGGTACAAGTGGGTGAGACTGATCAAGGGCAAAGATGAGGTGAAGATTGTCCTGTCGGATCTGATACTTCGAGTGCAAAATGACAAGAGCTCATGGTGAAAAGGATAAGGTCCGACAATGGTATAGAATTCTGTAACAGAGCAATAATGGATTTATGCACCGATGTTGGGATAGGACATGAAAGGTCCACTACAAGAACAACTCAGCAGAATGGTCTGGCAGAAAGGAGGAATATGACTCTAAAGGAGACCGTGCGAACAATGTTTGCCGATACAGATCTAGGACAAAGATATTGGGGATAAGCTGTAATGAATGCATGCTACACGTAGAATCAAAGCGGTCTGAATCTTCGCTTCAACAAGAATCCCTACAGAATATATCATGGTCGTAAGTCTTCCTTAGCTCATCTTCGTTCTTTTGTTTCACCATGTTATATCCATAATAATGGGAAGTCGAAGTTAAGTACTTTCTCTCCCAAAGCTGACGAAGGACTGTTCCTAGGATATGGGCATCCTTCTCACAAGGGTTATAGAGTGCTTAACAAGACCACCAAGCTTGTGGAAATAACATGCAACATTATTTTTTATGAAACTATTTTAGTGCTTAGGACCATTGAAAATTAGAAAGATGTGATTCATGAAACCAATAATGTCAATGGACTTTCGGGCTCGAATACTTCCGAAGCTGAACCAATCGATCCAACTAGGTTCATGAGTGAATCTTCATCTACGTTGGAGATCTTGGCTAATCAACAAACAACCGAGATGGCCGGTAATGCAACTTGTAATGCTGAGGCCACCCTATATTCTCTCAATGAACTCAAGTTTAAAGGGGGAACTTAAGCAGGGGAAACCAGTCAGAGAAACAAAGACATTGTTGAGGATCCCCAAAATCACGAGAGGACTGTTGAAGACAACATTGCTGATATGGACCAGGAGCAGACTGTCGAAGACAGGTGTATTACTCCAGCAAACATAGATTCGACAGACCACACATTAGAAGACAAACATTCAACAGATGTCAACCCAACAAGTGTAGCGGACAGCCTAAACAACCTACAACTTGCTGATATACCTATTTCTGGAAGTCAAATTAGAGCATCCAGCAGTCAAACCATTCTAGTTATGGAGCTGCAAAGACCGAAGTGGCTGCCAAGAGATCATCATTCAGTAGCAATATTAGGAGATCTTGCCGATCCAATTCGAACCAAACACAACGCTATGCTAGCCTGCTAAATATCTTTGGAGGAGCCGACCAAAGATGCCGACGCACTCAAATCCGCCGATTGGATCAATGCGATGCAGGAAGAATTTTCAGAATTTACGCGGAATCACGTAGGGGGATCTCGTAGATCGACTAACACATCAATTGGTGATAGGCACCAAATGGGTATTCAAGAACAAGCGTGACAAAAATGGACTCCTCGTTCGCAACAAAGCGAGGCTTGTAGCTAAAGGATATGCGCAGTGCGAAGGAATTGATTTCGATGAAACATTTGCTCTAGTAGCTCGGCTGGAAGCAATCAGGTTATTCCTTGCCTATGCTGCTCACCATGGTTTCATTGTTTTTCAGATGGACGCCAAGAGTGCGTTCTTGAATGGTGAATTAAAGGAGGAAGTCTACGTGGAGCAACCTCCAGGATTTGAACACGGAAACAAGGTTTACAGGTTGAGGAAAGCTTTGTATGGTTTGAAGCAAGCACCAAGAGCTTGGTACGAGACACTATCACAGTTTCTGCTGAAGAATGGGTTCAGGAAGGGGAAGATCGATTGGACACTCTTCTTGATCAAGGATGCTGAAGATATACTGATCGTCTAATCTATGTGGATGACATTATTTTTGGATCTAGGAATCTAACCCTGTGTGAAAAATTTGCTCAGCTTATGCATACTAACTTTCAGATGAGCATTGAGGGAAAGATGTCATGCTTCCTAGGTCTACAAGTTCAACAATCCAGCGATGGAATCTTCATCCACCAGAAAAAGTATACAAAGGATCTCATCAGCAATTTTTTTCCAGAAAAGACAAAGACATTGCGGACTCCCATGAGCACAGCATGTCAAATATCAATGGATGAAGAAGGAGAATCCATGGACCCAACAATATACAGAGGTATTATTGGATCTTTATTATACCTAACGGCCAGCAGGCCAGACATTTTGTATGCTGTAGGCCTATGTGCTAGATATCAAGAAATCCGAAGAAATCGCACATGGAGTACGCGCGAAGGATTGTCAAATATCTGAAAGGGACAGAATCCTTAGGAATTTGGTACCCAAGAGCAGATTATCTAATACTCCTTGAATATTTAGACTCTGACTTCGGAGGATGCTGAATCGATCGGAAGAGTACGAGGGGGCATTGATAAGCTCATTTTTCTACTCACTTATAGCTTTGTTTTTCATTTC
>JAPKLW010003217.1:30988-47552 GCA_026898455.1 Plectranthus barbatus | reverse complement strand
TCATGCGGTATTCTACTTTCATAGGCAATTATTCACAATCACAATCAATCCAAACTCAAACATCATGCAATTGTAAGTTTCAATTTATCTTATCATGCAGTATTCTACTTTCATAGGCAATTATTCACAATCACAATCAAACTCAAAAATTTTCTCACAAAATAGCACAAATTAAAAAAACTAGTCAAAAATTTCAAAAATTTAAATGCATAAAGCTGAATAAATAAAGATAGAATGTTCTAACTCTTGTCCACATCCCCCCAAACTTATTTCCAACTCAAAGAGTGGAAAAATTTTAAAATCAGACATGAGAGAGAACAGTACCTGGTGGTTGATCTTAGACATCAATTTTTTATCCCAGAACCTTAAAAAATTGCTCGGCCTGAATTTTTCTGCTTCTGGCACTCCACATCGACCAAGGTGGGCTCTACGTCGGTCAACGTGGAGCCTTCTTGTCGATCCCCATATCCACATAGGACGTTAGACTCCGAACCTCTGTAAATCTATTTGTACTTTACTGCTTTGTTTATTTTCTTGCAATGATTTAAAAATCAACATATTCTATGTGTTAAAGTATATCAGAAACATAATCTATCCTCAAACTCACTTCAATAACAAGCTTTCAGAAAGACAAGCTGGTGAACAAATACCAATTTGTGACGTGCAATCATGTTTAATATTATTTATGTTGTGCATCAACTCTAATTTCAGGACCAACAATTGGTATCAAAGTGAGTTGGTCTTCACAGACTGAACTGCTTTGAGTCGTTGCAGACTAGATCCATTTCCTTGCATTTTTTTCCTTGGTTAGCGAGCAGGTTATACATTCAAAGATGAATATTGCAAAGTTTCCATCATACTCGGCTGAGAAGTTCGCCATCTGGAAGAAGAGATCTACCATCTAGCTTAAAAGTACATCCAGAAATGATAGATGTCATTGAGCATGGATCAAAGGTCAACACCCGGATCGGAGGGAAGATGGCCCAGATATAATCGAGAGTCCTACGGAGAGTGGACATGGGAGGACAAACGACATGCCCAACTAGACTCCATTGCTCATGAGTTGATCGTATAAGCTCTACTAGAGGCACTTGTGGATGAAGTGATGGAGTTCGACAATGCCAAAAAAGTATGGGACTACCTTGGAGGCTTGTGCCAAGAAACAGAGCAAATGAAGAGAAACAACCTCGAAGTCTGCATCGACAAATACGAATCATTGATTCCTGTAGAGAGTATCTAGTCGATGGAAGCTTGTTTTAACTCGATCGTGAGCGAGCTTAAGGCATTAGACAGGGTATACTTAACAATAGATCTAAATGCCAAGACCCATTCCAAAATTCCAAAAGAAGGTTGGTTCGTTAAAACAACCAGTCTGAAAGAGAAAGATATTTCCAAGATCTCTACCTAGGAGTTGTTCGCCCAACTCCAAGCTCACGAGTAAGACATTCAAATGGTGAACAAGAATGAAGTCGTTCGAGTGGTTAGTCACCAACCCACCATCCTGAAAATGCAGCGTAATATGTTAAAAATTATGCAAAATAGAGGCTGAAAAAGCCCTTCCATGCAGACAGACCTGCTGGTCAATCCAGTTCGACAAACGAAGCACAGTAAGTATTCTTTTATGAAAAGCTCAAAGATTAACATTCCACACTTTTGAAAATTTTCAAAAATCTTAAAAAGGTTGATTCCTTGAAAAAAAAATTCTTGAGTAGGAACCCTGTAAGTATTCCTTTATGAAACGCTCAAGAGAACTTGAAGAAGTGCTCTTAGTTCAAAGAGGACCCAAAAACAAAGCGGTTCTTCGTTTTAATGAAAGTATTTTGAGCGATTCAGCATCTTCTTAGGAACTGACATTGGAAAGAAGAAAATCTATTTTGTAAAAGAAATTTCAGTGACCAGTCAAGGTTGAAAGGTAAGGGGATAGTCAACAACCACCCCAAACTGGTCCATCAACAAGTGACAATGAAGTTAGATTATAAGGAAAAATTGTTAAAATAGTATAATCCCAAACTGACTGAGTCACGAACCGAAAGGAAGCAAGTTTAGCTTACAAAATTGGTTAAGCACTATGTTCCTACTATGAGGAAATCTGTTTCTACGACCAGTTTGACGAAGCAACCAGTTTCAGTTGCGAGAAAGTCAAGCAAACAACCTACTTATGTCCATAACCAAAGACCCAAATCTCATACAGGGTACATCTACTTGAGGCATGAGCCCAATCCGATTTCTTTTTAAGGGCTAGGAAGGCTGACTATAGTGATCAACAATTGCATATGCATTATACACATCCAGAACCAGCTTTCTAAGGTCCTAATAGGAAGCCTACATCCAGAAGGACTGCACACACTTTCACAGTTTCTCAAACAAATGTCCTGGTTTATTTGAGAATAAAGAGGAATGTAGGTAAAAAAAGCACTGAAAATCTACCTGCCATGAGGGTAACTCAAGTCTGGATTCCCAAAAGATGAATCCAACACACTAACCTTGTAGGACTCGTAGATATCCGAGGACTTAAAGCATAATTTGTGCTTTGCAAGAGCAGGTACATGTGAGTCAGCTTCAAAGGCAAAAGAGAGTGTGGATCCTAGACAGTGGATGCTCTGCATACATGACTGGAGAAAAAGATCTTCTCTCAGATCTTATAAAGGTCAGAGGACCACCTGTCATGTTCGGTGACAACTCTAAAGGTAGAGTAATCGAGAAAGCATGCGTAGAGCAGAGTGGAATCATCATAACATATCTCTTGTCACCAACCTGAAGCATAACCTTCTAAGCATTAGCCAGCTTAGTGAGAACGGTTATGTTGTTTCCTTTGCCGAATCAGAATGTCAAATTTGAGATAAAGCTTCACATGAAGTCAAACTCAGAGGCAGAAGGAAAATAGGCGTGTATGTGGTAGACTGGCTGAGTGGACAAGTAGGCACATGTTTTATAGCAACCAGTTCCAGGGAAACAAATTGGTTGTAACATAAAAGGCTAAGTCATCTGAATTTCAAGATTATCAATCACTTGGCCAAGCACGAGCTAGTAATAGGTCTACCTAAGGATATTTTCAAGAAGGAAGGTATCTACAGAGCATGCCAACTAGGAAAGCATACCAATGCTTCTTTCAAAAACAAGACTGTTAGTGTCTGTACAGAGCAGGTATTGGTACTGCTGCACACGAATTTATTCGGACTAGTGACTCCACCCACCATTGGTGGAAAAATGTACTCTCTTATAGTTGTGGACGACTACTCGAGATATACGTGGGTAAAACTTCTCAAGATGAAGGACGAAGTGAAGATGATTTTTCCTGAGCTAGTTATACTCGTCCAAAATGATAAAGGAGTCACAGTGAAGAGAATCCGATCAAACAACCAAGTTCTGCAATGGACCTCGCATGAATTTTTGTGCTGAAGTCGGAATAGGCCATGAGAGATCATCCCCAAGGACTCCACAACAAAATGGTCAAGCTGAAAGAGGGTATCAAACTCTCAAGGAAGATTATTGTTCTTCATTCTCAAGTGACCAAAATCACGTGCTGAAAACTCTCTTCAAGCAGTGACATGGACTTTAACTCTAGTGTCACCAATCCAACTGGTATTAAAGGCGATCAAATTCACATCACAATCATCATAAACTAGTTGGTGTCCACTTTGTTGGGAAGACAGTGCAATAAATAACTAAACAAACGAGCAAGCAAGCAAGAAGAAGCAAACAAATTCAAGGTTCACCAAAAATCCTTTATCACCAAAAGAGTAGGATTACAAAGAATCCTAAACAACTCCCTAACTGATTCGAATCCTTGACAAGTCAATGAAAGTACTAGAATCACAATACAAAACCAAAGATACAAAACATCCTCCAAAACCTGGTTGAAAACTCTAAAATCCGTAACTGATAAATTAACCGTTGTAAATCAAATCCGTCCAATCAAAACAAAGATGTACAAGTCTTCTATCCACATTTAAGATTTCAGAGTGGTCGAACATTGTTTGAACCTTCAATCATTGAGAAAGGGTCGTTGGAGAACAGTTGTGCGCTGCCTTCTTTTCTCCTTTCTGTCTCTTTTTGCTTGAAAGTAAAATGAATCATCATTATGAACCAGCTAAATAAGCAGACTCCATATAACTGAAACTGAATGGCTTCTAATTTTAAGTCAATCATGAGCTAAATTTGGACTTCAAAATAAATACACATAGTTGGGAGTCCAATTAACAATGTGCTCATGGAAAACATTTTATATTATGTTATTCACAAGCTCACAAGTTCATCGTTACGAAGCATCTATTAATTAAATCGTAAATGATTTACGAGCTAGTTTAAAATTTTAAAAATTACATCTAAAATATTTAGGGTCCTTTTGGTTGGTGGGTTTCGGAGTGAGGAAATGAAATGATTCCGAAACCCACCATTTGATTAAAGGGTATGAGAATGAAAAAATGAAGATAATACCCAAAAACTTGGGAATCACCAAAACCATCCAAAATGGTGGGTTTCATTTCCATTCACATATACCATTACCAAAATTATTTATTTCTTATTTTTTATTTCATGTTATTTTATTTTTATAATATTACTTTAAAATATTATGATAATTATATTATTTTATAATATTATATGTTATTATAATTATATATTATTTTTTCAATATACTATAATATTATTATTATTATTAAATTAATCATTTATTTGTATCTTAATTTTATATTTTATAAAATAAATAAGAAGATAAATATATTATTTATCGATTCTAATATGATTACATTTTCTTGTTTATATTATTAAATTATTATTTATTTTATTTTATAATTATTTTCTTATTTATTTATACTTTTTCTTGTTTTTATAATATAATTATAAAATATTATGATAATTATATTATTTTATAATATTATATTTTATTATAATTATATATAAATCTTTTTTAAAATATTATAATATTATTATTAAACTAATCATTTATTTTTTATCTTAATTTTATATTTTATATATAAAATAAATAAATAGATTATTTATTTATTTTAATATGATTTTATTTAATTATTATTTATATAATATTTTAATTATTTTATAAACCTAGAAATTTAAATCAATCTATCAAATTGAAAATGATTCCTAAACTCATCTCATAAACCAAACATTATAATTGAGAATGATTTCCTCAAAACAAATCCATACTCATTCCCTCTAATATCAAACTCATACCTATAGTGATTCTCGATAGTTAAACCAAACGCCCCTTAGTATTGCAGTTTCTGCTAAGGAATAATAATATGAATAGATTTAGGTAGAAGAAAAACATGTTTGATTTCCACTTTACAAAGCAAAGGAGTAAAAGTGAAGAACAGCAGTAGAAGTGAATGTCATCATCACACAACTACCAACCACCTTCATGTATTCAATCATTCTTTGCTTTCAAGAATGCTAGTACATCAACTTATAATTAAGTTTAGCTACTTCCTCCCCAACTGCTAGGATTTGAGATCTCTGCTTTTCACTTAAACTACAATAAATTATTTACTTTAGTGATTAACAATAGTATTGGATTATTAGATCAAAAATTAGATATGTTTACTTAAAAGCATCTTTAGTTTATCTTCTTTAGAGTTTGGATATAAGAGTTGAACTTGAATTACTATTTGATGCAATAATTGTTGCATTTAAAGTTTGGAAAGTGGATTGATGGGTAAGAAACCCATGGGAACAAAGACATTGAATGTGGTATGCATAGAAAATAATTATTTAATCAGATTAAAAAATGGAGTATAGTGAAAGCTAATGAACACAAGAGGTAAAACCAAACCCACTTTTGCCCATCACCACTAAATCTTGAAAACAGAAGCGTCGGTTTAATTAAGGCATACATTCCATTTGCCACTATTTTAATCACAGAAAAAGTAAAGAATTGAAAATGGGATAAAGGGATTGTTTTGTTTGAGCCCCACTTTTCTCACCCAACACGCCTGTCATCAACTCCATCATCATAGCCAAAAGGGTCCATTCAATTGAAAGCCCAAAATCCAAAACTCCAAGCTTTCATAAATAAATACTGCCTCTGTCTCTTCAATAACGGAATCGATCGCTTCACATTCACATATTCAGAGAGAGAGAGAGAGAGAGAGAGAGAGAGAGAGAGAGAGAGAGGGCAGGCATGGCAGTAACAGTAACAGTAAGAAGAAGTGCTGCAGCAGCAGCAGCAGTGGTGTGGATGATGTTGGGATGGATAGAGATGAGTAAAGCAGCAGTTTATAAGGTGGGAGATTCAGCAGGGTGGACAACCATTGGCAATGTTGATTACAAGCAGTGGGCTGCTACCAAAACTTTTCTACTTGGTGATATCATCGGTATTTTCTATTCCCCTCTCTCTCTTCTTTTTTTTTTTTTTTTAAAAAAAAAAAAAAAAAAAAACTTTTTTCCAACTTCAGATTTACATGGTAAATTTATTTTACTTCTGCAACTTGGTAACGCTTCTTGAACTTGAATGAATAATTTTAATTGAGATATATATAATAAATTCAAGATTGCGGTTTGGAAAAATCTTTGACTGTAAAGTGTGAAAAAAATTTAGAAGCAGTCCAAAATTTTAGGGTAAATTTGAAATATTTTATGAATGAATATAAAGTGTGGTTAGCCTTAGTGGAAGAAGGCAACAGTCGTAGTCCACTAGTTAAAAACAGACGACACTGTGAATTGATAGTGCTTTATCATGCGCACTCGCGTGCACATTAGACCCACTTGCTCTAGTTGGATTTACAAAGTCAAGAGATTAGTGGTCATAATTAATCACTTCAAACTTCATATTTTAATTTCTGAAACAATTTATGTATTAGCTATGTCACTCATTTTGATAATATATAGCTAGACAATTGAGCATAACAGAACCTTGAACCAAAAATCAAATCCAACCAAAAATTTTGGATGATTTTGATTTGGGTAAAAATAGTTCTGGTTTTGATTCGAATTGAAAACCTTGAAATTGAATTTAGGTTCGATATTTTGCATATCAAAAATTCTCCTCACCTAATATTAAATTGATCTCAAATATAAAAGGAAAACTAATAATTTTATTTCAAAAATTAAGTTTTTGGAAATTTTATCTCAAATTTTACATGTTAGGGATTTTATCCTACATTTCATCCAATAAATTGAAAAATGGTGCTGTCATAGTTCTTATTGAATATATAAGTTTTCTTCTAGAATTTAGAAGAAATTCCCACAACACGCACGAATGTACACGAATATTGACGTGGCATCCACATGAAAAATAAATGGCATGATTTAGTGTTAATTTCATAGGATAAAATTTTTAAATAAAATTCAAAAGTAAGATAAAATGCTCTCTAACAAAAAAAAAAAATTAGGATAAAATTCTTGTAAAATTAATTTTTTGTGAATGTAAAAAATTAAATAACGTGGGCCTCCCACTTAATATTTGTATAAACTGTTATAATTATCATATGAGGACTTTGCACCAAATCCTTGTATTAAATTTTTTGTCAGTTTCAACGTAGAAGACTACTACCCCTAGTGCATGCATCACTGATGATGTACCACTTGACCATTTATCCATACAACCAGAAAAAAACATTTGAAGATATTTTCTTTTTGCCAAATTATTGTTTTAATTTATGTGGTGTTTGATATATCGATACATGATTTGTAATTGCAGTTTTTGAGTACAACCCTCAGTTCCACAATGTGATGCAAGTGATCCACTCCGAGTACAAGGCCTGCAACGCCTCCTATCCCATCTCCACTCACACCACCGGCAACGACTCCATCGCCATCACCACCCACGGCCACCACTTCTTTGTCTGCGGTGTGCCCGGCCACTGTCAAGCCGGCCAGAAAGTCGACATCAACGTGCTCCGTTCTACTCAGTCCGGAGCCCCATCTTCTTCTGTTCCTTCTGCTGCTGCTGATGTCCCTGCGCCTTCTCCCAGCGCTGCTGCTACCACTTCTCTCTACTTCCGGCGGCCCCTCTTCGTTTTGCAGATATCACTCATGCTCCTTTTAACTTTTCATTCTCAGATGTGAAGTTTCTTGTAAAACTCAAACTAGTGATGCATGCATATGTTTTGTTTTTATATCATTTGTCAGATTTTCATGAAAGATCGATTTTATTGCGTTGAATGAAGAAATCTTGCTACTATCAATGTGTTAAAAAGGGGACACTCAATCTCTCTTTTCTCTTTTCTGTGTTAGGATATGAAAGAGGCTTGGAATTGATTGGAGAAGGGTAAAATCTTCCATAATCAAGTCACCTTAGAAACCTTGGCGTCTCCCACTACAAGAAAAGACGAAATAGACTACACGATATAGAAGACGCGGATATTGATTCGCATTGTCTATATCCGAATAAAAGACGCGGAAGTGTATAAGTGTAGTGAATTTTTGGTGCGCTAATAGAAGACACGGGTATCTGCGTCTTCTATAGACAGATAGAAGACGCGGTGATCCGCGTCGTGCATATTGCTATAGACGACGTGGATACCCGCGTCGTGTATATTTCTTTATTATTTCGCTGTATAGACTTATTATTTTTTTTAACCGAGCGCGACTTCATTCCTGTGCCCCTATTCCTCCTTCACGCGGATTTTTTTTATGTTGTTATTTTATTTTTATTAATTTTAATTTATTTTTAATTATTTTCCTACAATTTATTTAGTTAATTATCGAAATATATATATTTTTTAATTTTATGAATTTAATTATTTTATATTTTATTATCTAATCTCATTAATTTATTAATAAACTAAAATCTAAACCTACACTAGTATAATTATTTGGAAGAAATCCATTGCAAGCCTCCGTTTAGATTTTAGTTTAATCATAAACTACCCTCACGCACGATTTCGCCCCAATTCAATTTCTTCTTCATCTCACGCTTGCGTCTACTACCATCGTTGTCGCCATGGCCTGCCTCCGTCTACCATCGTCGCTGTCTGCCGCGGCCCGCCTCTGTCTACCACTGTCGCCTGACTCTGCCGACCGCTGCTCCCTCAGACCGACGGCCGTTTGAACTCTACCAGTCGCTGCTCCCTCTCTCCCTGTCCCTGCCGGCCGTTTGAACTCTACCTGAGAAGGCTATTCACATGGTTATGAATTGACACAATTTCTCATTCATCTGGAAGATATGTGATGCAGTGGTTGTGGCCAGTTTGCTTAATGCTACGATTATCATTCCAGAATCATAGGTTGGATAATTTGGTGTTTTCCTGTAATATTATTTTATTTTTCAAGTTTCCTATTCTTATCATGCCTCTTTTGTCATAGGTGATAATATTTAATTACTATGTATAATAAAATTAAAATAGTTATGGTGACTTTGAAATTGATTACTTAGTAGGGTTTTCGACTATGGATATAGCATAACTGCCCCTTGATTGAGGAATTGGTATTATCTGAATGCACCTGCATTTATACAGTCCGAATTTCTGATGGTAATACAGTAGGGACAAGAAAGTTGGTATTGGGTTCAGTGAGAGAGTTTGAAAAACAAAGCTTGGGATCAGTAGAGAACTTTAAATTGTGTACCATGAGTTTCACTTGTATCTGATCCATGGTTTGGCTGTTCTGAAGGATTGTGTGCCACGAGGATTGAGGTTCCAATATATGCTTCAGGATCACCCTAACAGTCTCCAATACGCCCTCTTCCTTGCATGAAGTAACAAATTTCACTGCCATTTTTATACTAATCATCAATGTATGGGTAAAGACCAAATTCAGTTCATGCCTTATTTGGTTCTGTTAAAGATTCATAATGCATTAAGTGCACATGTTGCTTCTCATATCTTAAAATTTGCATGCTCTGGAATAAAAGATATCATTGACGGCATTCATGATTTTCTTCCGTTGACAGATATGGTAATTTGATTTCAACTCTAATCTATTAACGTATTCATTACTTGCAACTATTTATAAATAAAAGCACAAAGATAATAAATAGTTGCTAAGATATGTCAAAATCATGGGATCGATCCGACACGAGGAAGAAGACTAAGATACCCATGGTGGGAAGCTTTCAGTATGTGTAAGGAGAATTAAACACGCGACTCAAACCCTATAAACGTGGACACAAATAAGCAATTCGAATATCGGACATTCGAATAAGGATCATATACATGAATTGTTTGACCTAACGAGATATAAACAATATCGCGACTGAGACAATCCCTAGATAGGTTGTCGGTTAAGGCTGCGACACGTCAGTTTATAAGTGAGCTTATCTAGCTACTTGATGTGTCAGTGCATCTTTTTGTATTGATTTGATCAACAATGAGATGTGCTATTCTCATTGACATATGAATGAGCGAGATCTCAACATACTTGTTATGATTTTAAACCTAATGGAAGGCTAAGGTGCATACACAAGTTGATCACACTTTGACTTGTTATGGTGGCAAGTCTTACATGTACTCTTATACCTGCATCTTGGGTGTGGCAGTTTATGTGTGGCCTGCTTAGGCCGGACATGTAGGTAATCATATCCGTTTCAGATGGGGACATTTCCTAAGGAGCTCACAAGGTTCATTATGCTAAACCCTGCAGGTTGACTTATTAATTCATGCATAAATGAAAAGGAGTGAGCGATACTACTCACAAAATAAGAGATTAATTGATTGTGGTTAATTGTCATAAGTCAAATTAATAAATGAATGTCTGGAACCTTAAATATGTGGATCATTCAAGTTTAATGCAACCCGTTCCAAATAACGTGATAATAAAGGGGTGGGTCAGCATTGTTTTCGTGGTGTAGGTAAAATAATATTTTATTAATTAATTATGTTCTGGGTTGGACATGGAATTAATTAATAAAGAGAGCCCACTATATTATTTGCATTTGATTCCTAGTCTGGCCCACAAACTGCTTGAGCCCATTACGGTTAAGGTTTGCAAACCTTAACACTATATAAGCATTTCTCTCTTCAGATCAATATAGTATTATTATTCAATACAGTATTACACAACACAAGAGAGAGAGATCGACGGCTACACCGTTTCAAGGAAGACTGATCGACTTCTTTTAGGTTTTGGTGGAACTCGGTAGGTATCCTTACTAGATTTCTGAGGAGCAAGGGAAGATATCAGAAGATCAAATCTTTTGGAGCACAATAACATTGATCAAGATCCTTACATCCGGAATCCTTTGTCGTCGATCTAGATCTGTAGTTCAGAAGCTGGAGTTCAGGTATTTCGTAAATCTATCCTCTGCAATTAAATATTAGGAGCATGCATAGGGTTCATCTGGTTTATTTAATCTGATTTATTTTAGATACCCTAAGAATGATCCAAACAGCTGAAATAATAAAAGATAATTCACGTGTTTTGTTGTAGACTCAATTCCTACAAGGACCCTCAGAACCCTACTTATGACGGACTCGAAGAGGGTCATGAGTGCCTCCATGTGCTTTTGGAACTTGCTTTGGGGGTCGGACTGTCTACGATGATCGGTTGTGCCTTGAGGTGGCCGATCAACTCCGATGTTGCCGCGAGGCGGTTGGTCGAAGTTGCCCCGAGGAGAAGGGTCAGTGATGATCACATCATCAAATTCCTCGGCCAGGTTCCTCCTTGGGTCTGGTGTTCTGTGGTCAGTTGAATCTAGTTCTTGCACACACGACCAATTTTTAGCCCTTCAATCTCCCTACGGAGTTGAAAATCCTACTTGCGCAGCTCGCGGTTTGTTGCGTGGAGTTGCATGACACGTGTGTCTATTTTTTGAGTGTTTTTTGGCTTTCTTGCATCTACGCTGCTAGCTGGGCCATTGCAGCGTTGATCGTCATAAGCGGTGGCGGCCAGTCTCAACTGTTGTTGGGTCCTTCTGATCAATTTATCCGTGGGAATAAGCTCTATCGTGTTGTCAGGTCCCAAGGGGACGCTGGTGAGATGCTCGTGATTACCTTCCATTTAGAAAGAGGTTGATTCCAAGAGCCACACAGTGGGCGCCAAACATTGAGGTTTGATTTATGAAAATAAACGGAGCTCTTGGAATCTTTAAAAAGAACAAGTAATAACGAGAAAGACGGTAAATATCGAAAAACAAATTATGGTAATTGAGAAGGCAAGGTAACATAAATGAAATGCAACTTAAATTAAAGTGATGAAGCAGATAAGCAAACGTAGAAAAACAGTGATTCAGTGTATATTTCAGCAGAATCTCAATACAGCTTGAGAGAAGGAAAATTGCTGCAAAAAATGAGTCCTTAGCTCCTATTTATAGACGAAAAGGATGAGAAAAACCCTAGTCCTAGCCCTAGCCAACGGTGAGCACATGGTCGCCAAGAATCTCGTAACTGCCCGAGATTCTCAGGATCGGCTAAGATTTGCAACAACTTTGTGCTGCCAAATGCCCTGAGCTGCTAACTCGCCTCTTCGATGGCAATAATGTTTCGTGACTGGTACCAAACCCGAGCTGGGGTCGGTGCTAACCTCGTTACTTGGGGTGTTTCTCCAACGACTGGCTAGGCTGACTGGGCTGACTGGGCCTTCGAATTGTCAATTGGACTTGTGCCGCTAGGGCCTGTCCCAACACTATCAAAGATTAAGATACTTGAATATAATTGTTGAGTGGTGATTTTTGAGTTGCAAGATAATTATTTAAATAATTTAATTATAAATTTATTGATAAGTTTATCTTCAACACTATGTGACCATAAATGTTTTATCTCAAAGTAGGGAAATTAGGGTAAAATATTCCACACTATTCATAATTAGGGAGATTTATCCCATTTTATTTTTATTAGGAAATTATATCCTATATTTTTTTTGTACTAATTTGCTACCTGCGCGATGCGCAGCCTGTATATATTTTTTAAAAGTGTATTATTAAAATTATATTTATTCAATCTATTTTCTAAATATGAAGTCGTCAAATTGAAATATTAAAATTTGATTGATTAAAAATCATGCTTCAAATTACTAATTTAATCTCAATTTGCATGATTAGAAATTTTAGTTAGTTGTTTCGTTATCATTCTATACACACTTTACCACTACTTATCATCTATTTTATTTACACACATTTGAATATTATATTTTATGTCATCTCATCAATATTTAATAATATTAAATATTTATATATATGAGATATGTACTTTCTCTGTTCCAGCATATTAGTCAATTTTTCCTTTTTCGTCCGTCTCGTCATATTAGTCTACTTTCTTAAAATGACAACTTTTCACAATCATTAATAAAATATTAATTCAACTACCATTCACAAATATTGGTTATTGTGTCCAAGTATTTATTTAGATATTAAATTAAATTAAATTATAGATCAATCTTGTAGAGCATGGTCATGTAATACACTTCAAGCGTTCTAACCGTTGTCTTTTGTAGAAAAGACAACGGTTTTAAAATGTTGTCCATATGGAGAAAAGACAACACTTTTAAATAGAAAAGACAACAGGTGTAAAATCGTTGTCTTTCAGCGCATATTTTGAACAACACCTAGAACAACACTCTTGATTACCCTATAACAACACTTTTTAACAGTTGTTGTTTAGTGTTTTTTTTTTTTTTGTAGTGTTTCTATTGCATAAAATTAGAACATGATGTGATTGATCTCCGATATTTGAATTTTTCATAAATTGGTCTTGAATTTGAACTTAAAACTAATTACATGTTCTTGATTTGTTTAAAATCATATTTGTTGACTTTTGTGTCACCTCCTTTCTATCAACTCACACATCATACTTTTATCAATATTTTTCTTATTTCTTAACTATAGACACACTCATTTGTATTTCCCCTTTTTCTATCATAATGCAATTTAGTGTTTTTAACTATTTATCTCTCTTTTTTATTGAATTTTGCCGTCCCAAAATGTACTATTATATGAATTACATTGAATATTTAATTACTTATATGCAAATCATATTCACATGACATTATTAAATAATTAAACAGTTACTTGATTGATTCTTTCATCCTCCCTAATTATCAGTAACAAATTGAGTTGAAACCTTAATGGGATTTTACTTTTTTTTCTTCCTTATAATTTCATTCTTTACTCCTACTATGATTCTTCCTCTAAGTAAACTTAAAATAAAAATATATTATGAGGTATTGATCTAATAAGTCACCTATTTTTATATACCTAGCAATATTAATAATTGTAAAATGGTAAATTAAAATTAACAAAATATCAACCCATTGATTACGTAACAATTATATATTTTCATAGTATTTATAATATTATTTTACTTAGGTTGGTTTCAATGACTTGTATAGAATTAGAAAAAGTTGATGTTAATTAATCAACTAAAATAGCATCAATACATGTTATTTTTGAAAAACTATTCCCTCGACCAGTTCTCTTAATTTTAAAGTCTCCTATATAAATTAAGAGTGATTCGGAGTGATAAATATCTACTCAAACTGATTTATACCCTACAATTTGTTAATTTATATTATTTTTGTTAATTGCTACACCAAGTTTTATTTATTTATTTGTTTTTTATGGTTCTGAATAGAAAAGCAAAAGAAAAATATAAGACAGTTTTTAATGAAAATAATTAGCCTCTACCTAAATAATTTATTACATATACTTGCCTTTTGTTTTTGCTTGAGAGTTTATATATATATAGATATTGATTGAAATTGAAACTTTTTGAATTAATTGATATTTTTGCATTTGTACCCTACAATTTGTTAATTTATATTATTTTTGTTAATTGCTAAGTTTTATTTATTTGTCTGTTTTTTATGGTTCTGAATAAAAAAACAAAAGAAAAATATAAGAAAATTTTTAATGAAAAATAATTAGCCTCTACCTAAATAATTTAATACATATACTTGTTTTTTGTTTTTACTTGGGAGTTTTACCTTTTAGTATATATATATATATATATATATATATATATATAGATATTGGTTGAAATTGAAACTTTTTGAATTAATTGATTTTCTTCATTTATTAATTATATATATGATAATTTTATTATTAAATTATATTTATTTTGTGATAATTGTTATTCTTTCCTTATTTGGTGTAGAGTAATTTTAGGAAATCTAGTCACATATTGTTGAATTTTAGGAAGTTGCAAGAAGATGAGGAAGCTTCGAAGAATGAAAGCAAGGAGAAGAGTGGTGCAGAGAGCTCAAGTAATTTTCATGCACACCATGCAGATTTTGGATAATTAAAGAATGATGTTGCTCATTTACGTTTTATATCTTTTTGATTCTGCTCATTTATGTTTTATATCTTTTTTATTTTTGTGAGCTGTAATTAGAGCACATGTTTTGTGTGAGGAAATTAATATTCTTTATGGGCAAGGTTATATATTTGTAGAGTTGAGGTTGTAAATGATGAGATGAATAAAAAGAAGATATACAAAATTTTTCCATTTCTTCTCAGTTTTATTTCATGAATTCATATATTTCTACATGGTATCAGAGCCATAACTTGTTAATTTTCTGCAATGGCAGATGACAAGAAGAAAGAACAAAGCAATATCGAAGTATACTATGAAGAGCAACTTCAATTACATGGGTCAGATCACCCAGGAATGATTCTAGTTTCTGTTCCACTCAATGATGCAAATTACAGGCTGTGGAAAAATGCAATGGTCACAGCTCTTGAGTCAAAAGACAAGCTGGGAATGGTGGATGGATCCTGCCCAATGCCTGCGGAAGATTCGAAGTTTTATAGGAGATGGAAGAAAGTTAATAGTATGGTGGTTTCTTGGTTGAAGAATGCCATTGCTAAAGAACTGGTCCAACAATTTACATACATCAATCATGCTGCTGAACTTTGGACAGAGATAGAATAGAGGTATGGTGTTTCTAATATCTCTCTGTTGTTCAAAATTAAAAAGGAAATTGCCAACATGAGACAGGAAAGTTTAGGTATAACTGAGTATTATGGTAAATTGAAAGATTTAACTGATCAATTAGGACAGTTGAGGCCTATGATTAGCTATTCTGATGTGGTTGCTAAACTTAATAAAAACAAATCTGCTGATTATATAAATGGTGTTGAAGATGCTGTGAAAATTTTGAACAAAATGTATGAGGAACGGGTCATTGAAGATAGGGCAATGGAGTTACTTCTTGGGCTTAATGATGTTTTTAATATTGAGAGGAATCAGATTTTGTTACTGGAGCCATTGCCTACAACAAATAGAATCTACTCTATAATGCTCAAAGCAGAGCAGAACAAGCAGATGGTTGATCATATGGGAGCTGACAACGTAGTCATGAATGCCAAAGGGGTTCAACAATGGGGAAGAGATGCATCTAGGAACAGGGCACCTTTCAAAAAGGACAGAAACAATCAAGTTTGCAGCTATTGCAAAAGAATTGGACATGTGATGGAGAATTGCTTTAAAATTAAAGGGTATCCAGATTGGTGGGATCAACCTAAAAGAAAAAATAATGTTGTTGCTGCTCAAGTTGCAGATAATCCTTTGGAGTGGAATGGTAACTTAACTGCAGCCATGGAAGAGACACAAAAAGTGATGAAAGATAAGGGATCTGCCAGTGACAAACAATTGGTGAACTTTGCTGATTTTGGAGAGTTTGCAGGTAGCTTTGCTTTCAATTGCTTTAGTTATTCTGGTTCTAATTATATTGGCTT
>JAPKLW010003217.1:0-10988 GCA_026898455.1 Plectranthus barbatus | reverse complement strand
GAGGTACAAGGCAAGACTGGTGGCTAAAGGGTTCACTCAAATAGAAGGGGAAGACTACAATGAGATTTTCTCACCTGTTGCTAAAATGGTTAGTGTAAGACTTCTAGTGGCAGTTGCAGCAGCTAAAGGATGGTGTCTTCATCAAGCTGATGTGAACAATGCCTTTCTACATGGGCATTTGACAGATGATATCTACATGCTACCTCCACCAGGGTATACCAAGGTTCAAACAGGTGAAATTTGTAAACTTAGAAAGTCAATTTATGGGCTCAAACAAGCCTCGAGGCAGTGGAATTTTGAGATCACAGAAAAACTTGTGGCATATGGATTTGTTCAATCAGTTCATGACCATTGTTTGTTTAGATATGTGACATCAGCAGTGACAGTTTTTCTTTTGATATATGTGGATGATATACTTGTAACAGGTTCAAGTTTAGAAGCAGTTAATCAAGTGAAAGCTTATTTGCATCATGCCTTCACAATTAAAGATTTGGGGCCAGCAAGATATTTCTTAGGCATGGAGTTCTCTAGATCACAGGATGGGATATTCATCAGTCAATCAAAGTATGCTACAGACATACTCCAAGATGCAAAAATGTTTGATTCTGCTGCAGTCTCTACACCTTTGCCACCTGGTTTGAAATTTTTATCTGAAGATAAAGATGAATCTCCTCTATTTGAGAATGCAGATCAATATCGGAGGTTGATTGGCGGTTTGCTCTATTTAAGCTACACAAGACCGGACATAACTTATGATGTTCAACAGCTAAGTCAACATGTCCACAATCCACACATCTCACATTGGCATGCTGCGAAACATGTGCTGCGGTACTTGGCTAATCATAGATCACGAGGTTTGTTCTTTTCTAGTTCATCTAGGTTGCAGTTGAAGGCTTATTGTGATTCAGACTTGGGGGCATGTCAAACATCTAGAAAGTATATCACAGGTTACTGCATCTTCTTGGACAACAACATTGTTTCCTGGAAAACAAAAAAGCAAACGACCATTTCTTGTTCATCAGCTGAAGCGGAGTATAGGGCGATGGCTGCAACAGTTCGTGAGCTCCAGTGGATAAGTTACATATTGAAGGATCTCAGTTGCTCTATAGCTCTTCCTGTACCTCTTGGATGTGATAATATGGCAGCTCTCCACATCACAATGAATCCTGTCTTCCACGAGCGTACTAAACACATTAAGATTGATTGTCACGTGGTTAGAGAGAGCTATAAGGCTGGTTTGATTTCACCATTTTATGTTCACTCTCGGGAGCAGGTTGCTGACATCTTCACTAAGTCTTTGTCTGCTTCTTGCTTCACTTCTCTTTTGGTCAAGTTGAACCTATGGGAGGTTCAACTTGAAGGGGGGGTGTTGAATTTCAGGAAGTTGCAAGAAGATGAGGAAGCTTCGAAGAATGAAAGCAAGAAGAAGAGTGGTACAGAGAGCTCAAGTAATTTTCATGCACACCATGCAGATTTTGGATAATTAAAGAATGATGTTGCTCATTTATGTTTTATATCTTTTTTATTCTGCTCATTTATGTTTTATATCTTTTTTATTTTTGTGAGCTGTAATTAGAGCACATGTTTTGTGTGAGGAAATTAATATTCTTTATGGGCAAGGTTATATATTTGTAGAGTAGAGGTTGTAAATGATGAGATGAATAAAAAGAAGATATACAAAATTTTTCCATTTCTTCTCAGTTTTATTTCATGAATTCATATATTTCTACACATATTTATTTTTTCCTTATTTGGTATATTCATTGTAGGAGTACTGTTTTTATAATTAAAATTTAATAAATAATTTTCTTACAATTCGTTTATATAGTGTGCAGGAAAAAAAAAATTGATAAAAGTTAAGAACATAGAAATATAAATTTATTTGTGTTTGAACTTTAACTTGCCATCACAAGTTAAGCTATGGAGTGAGATTGATTCTTGTGAAACACTTCGTGATAATCAATGCTTATATTTTAATATTTATTTAGCATTTCATTCTTCATTCTTCTGTATATTATATAGATTCTTGTATATTGCAAACTTGTGTTAAACTAATTTGATGCAAAAATAATTCTTTCTATTATTTTTTATGCACACCAATTCAAATAGTGTTGCATTAGTGTTATATAAAAATAAATGAATGTTACTGCACGATGTATATTTTTTGTAAACTATTGATTTATTTAATATAAAATCATATTAAATAACAATAACCTTTTAAGTGAAACATTGGTTGAATATAATTCTTGAAATAACAAAATATATAAAAATTGAGGAAAAAGCAAGATAATTTTGCTGGTGCTAAAAACATTTAATTACAATTATTACAATAAGAACAATGAAAAATAAATGAGATCTAGTATTCAAAATTGAGAAAAATTAATAGTACCGACAATAAAATTCTTTAACTCTTACATAAAATAAAATAATAATCGTCTTCATCGCCATCATAATGACATGAACTGCAAAAAAGTGTAGCAGCACTCCTCTTCTTTGCATCTAATATCACCACAAAATAAAAAAAATAAAAAACATTATATCAAAATACTGAGAAATATTTTTCATCCTAACATCTACAACCACATGACCATAAAGCTGTCAAAAAAATATTGTTTCACACATTGAAATTCTTAAAGCTATGATCTCTTATTTATAGTTAAAGTTTGCTTCAAGAATTTATTGTAATAAGATTTAATTATTGTTGAAATCTTATTCCATGATTTGAGCATACGATTTACGAAAATCACTCTTAAAATGTAATTTTTGAAATTATCATTAGATCATTAACTTAAATGACATTTAATATTTTCCACAAAAATAAAACTATTTTGGTCAACTATTATTCCAAGTATTTTCCCTTCATATGATTATCGATTAATTTTCTATATAATAAATATCTCATTCCTTGTACTGAGAAATGAATTTATTAAAAAGGGCAAAATGACTTGGTGGTTATTAGTAATGAAATAAATTATTTCATGTTAACATAAATATTATATATATATATATATATAATTAGTAATAATAAATTATAATAAAGACATTTTAACCATATTTATTTTAATAACCTAATATATTAAAAGATTAATTTTGGTAAGCTTTTTTCGGCAAGTTGTTTTTTGGGAAAAAAAATTTAGGTGGGATTTTGCTTTTAAGCATATATAGATTAGATAATAATATTCTTGGTTATTAATGGAATTAAAATCTCAATGAGTCACGCATTATATGCCTAGATGGCAGCCATGCGTGTTATCTTTTTTTTTTTTTTAATTTCCACATACACTTATTTTTAAAAAAAATATATGAATAATTATATAAAAGAAATCTACAAATTTAATTAGGGACTGAGCAAACAGTGTAAATCATTCCTCCCTCGTATTCTATTCTTTATCGCCGTTCAACCCATCTCTCACTCTAAATGATCAAACCCATTTCACTCTAAATTCGGTTGGGGCCGTCCATTAAAGCCCAAGACTGAATTAAGTATGCTTAAAAAAATTAGGAGATATTTTTAAAGGATACATGAAATATTCTTTTAATAACTTTCTATATCACTTGCTATGTAAAAAGAAAAAACAAAAAGCGAAAAATCTTAGGGAAGGTCATGGGTTAGGCAGGCCTAAACGATTTAGGCGGGTTTTATCCATTAATCCAAGTTCAAACCCATATAATATATCCTAATTGGGATTAATAAACTCTATTTGGGATGGGTCAACCCATTTGGGTAGGATAAAATCCGCCTAAACCGTTTAGGCCTGCATAACGCAAGTTTTTGCCAAAATCTTATGATACCGGCTTTTTATTTTTGAGACAATTTTTATAAATAATGTATTTCACTATCAGAAATGATTTAACAATGGAAATGTTGTGTTTAATAATGTATTTTACTATTAATAATAATGTATCACATTACATATAATTGCATATTTACTCAATTAAATAATATATTTATTTAATTTAAATGTTGTATTTAATATTAAAAGTATAACATCGAAACTCAAAAAATATACTTCCTCCGTCCCGCTTAAATAGGTTCTTTTCATTTTGATACATTAATTTCGGAGCTAGTATTTAGTAGTTAATAATAAAATTGGCAATCGTAATTAACTTGTTTAAGTCAACAAGTTAATTATTATTGTCGATTTTATTATTAACCGTAATTAACTACAAAATACTAACTCCAAAATTAATGTATCAAAATGAAAATGATCTATTTAAGAGAGTCTATTTAAGCGGGACAGAAGAATATATATTTATTATTTTTATGCCTAACCAATGCGAGCATGGTTTACAGAATTTCCCAATTTATGCAGTAGAATCAGAGCTAAACCGAACTCATCGTATAAACTTTCACGCCACTGTGGAGCTCTCTCTCTCTCTCGCTTCAGGAAGGAAGACATTTCTCCTTCAAACGAAGTCCCCACCGATCCCTTCGGGGCAAGTGTACACGATCTGCCCTTATAATTTGTACGTACTCTGACTATGTGTACTATTATTTGAATTAGTGATTGGAACTGTTCTTGTTTTCTAGAACTCCAAATGAAAGATTGAGAAAAAAACCCATGTTTCCATTCCTTCTGTTTATTGGAGTGTTCTTCAACCAATTCCCTTTTCTTTATTCACTTTCTCTGTTACCATTATTGTTGGGCTTGTGTGCGAGTGTTGTTTCCAAGAATGGGTGGAGAGAACATTTTGTATTGTTTTGCAGAAGGTCATTGAGTTTAGAATGGAATACAATTTAGTCTTAAATATCTAGTGCAATGCAGGTGCATCTATGAAGAGGACAATGGATGATGCTGCATATAATGGCATTATTCCTTGTAAAACTGAAGAGGTGTTGAAGTGTGAGATTGTATGGACATTTTGGGTCTTTACTTAGGAGCTGCCACTAGTAGAAGTGCTTTGAAAGACTTCAGTATTATGTGACTGTTGCCCACACCCTGCTCATCCTTATGATTTTGTATACAAAGTTATTGAAGGCAGGATTTCTCAACTGAACACAATTATTTTAAAAGATTGTTTGGAATGTTGAGTCTTTGGATTGGCAGGATATCATTGACTTCATCTTTTATTGTGCTGATGATGTGAAAATCTGAATTCAAATAATGCTTGGATTCGTGCACATGAAGTATTTTAACTGAAACAAGTTGATCAAGATTTTATCTGTGATGTGAAACAGTGCCTGACGGAGATGATGCTCAATCGTCGTCTCAATACTTCAACGAGGGATTTGCATTTTTAGAAGCAGCAACAACTTCAGGAAGTGGCTTACTGGTTCATTACTTTGCTGGTAGATCCAGAAGGTGATTTTTCAATATCTAGTTTGAAATTTGCTACATTGTGCTTGCTGAGGCAGATCCTAGTTGTAAGGTAGTAAGGATAACTAATGGCTTTTGATCTTTGGGCTCCCTACAAAGCTTCCTGGTACCAATACCTATAGTTTGATTATGACAGGGGCTGGAGTCTCTCCTTTTTTTTTTTTTTTTTTTTTGGGGGGGGGCTCCACTCTTCCCAACCCTGCCACCCCACCCTCAACCCCTTCCTCTTAAGTGATCTTGGTTGTGCCCTACCTAGTCTGTGTTGAAAGAACTTCAGCAATCAATTGCATATTGTGAAATTCCATTAAATTCAATATGAGTTATTTTACATACAAGCATTGGTGGATCTACATTAGGGTTGGGGGAGCTAGAGCCACCCTAGCCGAATTTTTTCAAAAATTTTTGTAGTATCGTGATACTGTATTTTATGAGATAGCCTCTCTTGTAAAGAAAGAAAGGGATGAGAATAAGAAAAAATGTGATATGAAGGGATTGAAGTTAAGGTAAGGTTAAAAAAAAAATTTAAAAATCCAACCCCTCCTTACGAAAATTTTATGGATCCTCAAATCCGAAGATGGTGAGCAATTACAGAAGTCGTTTTGAGCGTCTATGGCTTAATTATTTCCTATAGCTTATCAATTTTATGTTGCAACCCCTTTCATAGTAGTAAATTTGGTGGCATGAAGTTTGTATTACAAGCACGTTTGTTTGTAACTTAGCAACTGTGTTTAAACTAAAAATGATGCTATTATTAGGTTTAATATATATTTTTCCTTTGGCTTTATTGAGAGGATAACTCTCTATTTGTTTTTATTGTGGGTGTTGTAAATGGATGTATTGTAGCTTATCTGAGTATGAACTCATCTGCAGGGATGAAAAGACCAACGATAACTCCATCCCAAGTCTCATCATTTTAATTATGTTGGAATTACGTATTTACATGTCAATGACAACTGTAGTTTCATTCAACTCTGTTTCCATGAAAATGTTGGGATGCAACTTCCAATAGTGATTTTAAATTGATAGGTTATGGAGAATATAAAAGCAGTGTATAGACATTAAAGCTTTGTTCATTTTCATTTTGGAAATAATGCATGATGATGATGTTATTCTATTTGAAACACATGATTCATTCCTGTTTGGACTCAATTATGCCCATGTTTATTACCTATCCATAAAAGCTAGCAATTATCGCAGCCTCCGTTACATAATCTTGCATCATTTCATTCAATCATTTCTCATTTCACACGTGGCTTCAAAGATAAAAATAAAAAAAAACTTTTCTTGGAAACAAGCATATATAAAACTGGTTTTATTTTTTTTATAAAGTAACTAAATTAAATATTATAAAGTTATATATTCTGGCTTATCGAATCTAATACTATATAATATCATTCTTAGAGAAAAATTATAGAGGATAAAGAAATTGAGAAAGAAGATTTTATTAAATTGGAATTATAATTAAGATCTATAGAAAAGTCTCAAATAAAAATATTGAGCCGTAATTAGAGTAAAACCACTATGCTAATTAATTAAAAAAAATAAAAAGAAAAGATGTGGAATGAAGTGATCATGAGTTGGAACTGACGGGGAGATGAGAGTCGGCGACGAATCTCCGCCATAGCCAGTGCTTGCTCCAAACTCTGTCATTCATCTCATCAATGGGGATGCCCTTGGTCTCCGGCAGCAAGAAGATGGCGAACAAGCCCATGGCGACGATCCACGCGGCGAAGAAGAAGAACATGCCGGCGTGCATGCGGCAGAGCATGCTGAGGAATGCCTGCGCAATGATGGCCGTGAATATCATGTTGGTGCTCACCGCCACCGAGAACCCCGCCGTCCTCGTCTCCAACGGGAAGATCTCGCTCGGGATCAGCCACCCCAGCGGCCCCCACGACCACGCGAACGACATCACGAACGTGCAGATCAGAAACAGCACCGCGTATGCGTACGATCTCGGCAGCGTGCTCGTCGGCGTCAGTTGCAGTTGCAGAAGCACCCCCACAATTACCTACAATATTCACTCACTCATCATTCATCAATATCTATATACATATACATATATATATATGTATGTATCATTCATCGACAACTTTACATACTTGGGAGAGGAGCATTTGAACGGCGGCTTGGATGAGCAGCATCCTCCGGCCGAACTTGTCGACGCCGAAGACGGCTACCAAGGTGGAGAGAGAGTTGATGGTGCCGGTGACGGCGGAGGAGAGAAGGGCGGCGTCGGAACCCAACCCCATTGTCTGAAACAGAACCGGGGCGTAGAACATGATGACGTTGATGCCGGTGAACTGCTGGAAGATCTGCATCATAATGCTGCAGAAAAGCATAGGGAAACTGGACCTCTTCATGAGGTTTCTGTAGGGGTGTTTGATCTCTTTCGCGATCTCGGAGGCGCGCACCAGTTCGTTAAACTCCTTGTCCACGTCGTCGACGCCTCTGACTCTTCTCAGAGAGTCGCGGCCTAGGTCTATCTTGCCGCGCTCTATGAGGCTCGTCGGCGTCTCCGTGATCAGAATGGAGCCCAGCCCGAGGAAGAGCGCCGGGAAGCCGGCCAGTCCGAGTGAGATCCTCCAGCCGTGAGTCACCGACGAGGTGAAATAATTGACGATGTTTGCGATCAGAATCCCCACCGTCACTAGAAGTTGGAAGCATATGTTCAGCCCTCCCCGGTACTTCGCCGGAGCGATTTCCGATATGAACAGCGGCACCGCCTGCAACACAACAGTAAATCCATATCGATCGAGATCGAGATAATAAAATATAAAATTGATGAGAGAGAAAGGAGTAACTAGGGTTTGTAATTGTACCTGATTGCCGAATCCGACGCCGGCGCCCAAGAGAAGCCTACCGACGATGAGCATGTAAATATCGATGGCGGCGGCGTTGAGGACGACGCCAACGAAGAAGAAGACGGCGGCCATCTGCATGGTGCGCTTCCGGCCAAGCGTCTTGCAGGTGTAGGCGGCCAGCCAGCAGCAGACGAGCGCCGACAGGTAGAGCGAGGACGTGAAGAGTTGGAGGAGCTGGTCATCGAATTTGCAGTAGTTATTCTCCCTGGCCCGGTGCTTCTTCGCGTACACATTGGGGAAAAACTTGAGCAGGAATTCATCCATGGATGTCACGCCTCCTGCATCAACGATAACTCATCAATATATATAATCAATAATTAATATAATCTTTTAATTAAAAGTATATATAATTGTAACCTGAGATTCCAATGTCGTAGCCGAACATGAGCCCACCGAAGGCGGCGATGAGGGAACAGAATATCACTTGGTTGGTCAGCTTCGCCGGAAAATCTAGGTCTCCGCCGCCAATGTTAGCCGCCGCGAGGTTGGGTGCCATGACTGAGAAATTGTGTAGAGAATTGAAATGAAAGGAGTAAAGTGAAATTAATATGATGAAGTAAACGTGAATATTTATAGATGGGAATTCCGGATGAAAATAGGAGAGAGAGATTTGATTCGATCGTAACAAATCCGTAACAAAATAGGAAATATAGAGAGTTTTGGAATGGATTTTGATACGAATTGTTACGTTGATTTGGATAAAAAATTTATCCATCCTTATCTGTTTTACTCAAAACGAGAGAGAGATTTTGATTAGGACAATAAAATAGGAAAGAGTTTTGGAGTGCGATTTTGATTTGATTTGTAATTCATATTCAATTCTGTTTATTATTTTAATAAAAATCTATCCGTCTATCAATCTATGTATCGTTTACTAATAAATTTACGATATGTAACTATTACTAGAATTTATAACTAACAATCAATTTTGTAAAATTAATGTAATGTTTAACATTAACAATATATTAATAATAAACATGTTGTATTTTTAATATTTTTAAATACTCCTATATATTATGCGGAATAGATATATTAGATTTGAAATATGTAACTATTATAATTTATAACTAATGATTAATTTTATAAGTTAATGTAATGTTAACATTAAAAATATATTTCAATAATATATATTTTTATGTTTAATTTTTTTTAAATAAATATTAATTCGAATACTATGCGGAACAGATATCCTAGTGAATTGATTTGAAATATTTGGTTTACTAGTTCATGGTATCGAACCGATAATATAATATCATCTTGAGTTGGTCTCCTGAGAGACGGTCTCACTATTTTTTTTATTGTGAGACGGACCTTAATACATCATTTCAATAAGTTAAATACATCATTTCATTTTTAAGAATTACATTATTTGCAATAAAGAAATACATCATTTGCAATAAAGAAATACATCATTTCCTTAAATTCGTCTCACAATAAAAATGATGAGACCGTCTCATCTGAGACTTTGCCTATCATCTTTGGATTATGAGGTGAGATTAGATAGTGAAAAATATATGTGCAAACCGAAATCAGTTCTGAGTGGTATTGAATTGATAAATCCTTCTTTTAATCAACAAATTATTAACTTATTATTATCAATTTTATTAGGATTAGTAAACTCAATTGTCCCACGTTACAAAAACAATGAAGTAGTTCGAGTAAAATATGAAAAAAATATGGTTTATCTTGTTTTCTTATTGGACAATATTTATCCTTATCAGTATAGGATTTGGATAGGAATTGATCTATTTGAGATTGATAAGGATTGTTGATATCTTTACCATATCAGGATTTATATTCCTTATGTATTTAGGAATCTATCCTTATAAATACTCTTACTTCCCACAATTATATACTTGTCCAAACACAATTTAGTTGCTATGATAAACTAGTTAGTCTAGAGGAAAAGTAGGGTTTGTGTTCCCTAATAACTCTATAACCTTTTAATTATGTACTTCACCTTGAATAATACTCCCTCCGTCCCTTGGCATTAGTCCCATTTTCTATTTTCGTCTGTCCCGCGAAATTAGTCTCATTTCCTAAAATGGAAAAAAATCTTCTCACACTAATAAAATATTAATTCCACTACACTCAAAAACATTGGTAACTGTGCCAAAAGCAAATGGGACTAATGCCAAGGGACGAAGGGAGTATATATATATAGGGTAGTGATCAGGTGAGAATAAGAGTTACTATGAGAAATAAGAATAAATCTCGCGCGTCCATCTCATCAAATCGACGAACAGGATTCATTCTTAGCAAATTGAAAAACGCAGCATTTTTGCCCCAATATCCTGCAATTTTAGCCTTTAAAGGCTCAAACTGTAAAAATACTCAAATACAAACAACAACCTTCATTTTTAGCCCGATTTACTTCATTTTTAGCCCGATTTACTTCATTGTTAGTCCGATTTACTTCATTTTTACATAAATACGAATTTTTTAAAAAAATTAAACATTTACAAAGACCAACCACAAACCTACCTCATCCTGCAGTTTTCCTCACTTTTACTTCAGTTTTGAATAAACACAAATTAAAAAAAAAAAACTAAATGCAATAATATCAAATATCGAAATTTACACAACTGCTACACGGTTTCATTATTACGTCGTTCCATCGCAACTTTTCAATACACTTCTCGAAAAAAACTCTTCACATTCAACAAAATTTCAATTCCTCTCTCAAAATTTCTTCAGACATTCGACGGTTTTCTCTGGAATTCTACTCGCTTTCGCCAATTTCAAATAAATGAACCTGTAAGATGAAAAAATGAACAATGTTAACACTAAAGATGCACAATAATAA
>JAPKLW010003216.1:29527-47605 GCA_026898455.1 Plectranthus barbatus | reverse complement strand
ATCCGCAGTCAATGCTGAGGAAATCTACACAAATTGTAGGAAGACTTCGAAACCATTAGAAATGTGAAGATCAGATTGGAAGATGAGATTGAGTTATTTTATTACCATCAGCTGAAACTGCAAATAGGCTAGTGAGAGCTGCAGCTAGACAGGCCAAGAATCGATAGCTAGCCATGGGTGATCAAACTGATATTTCATTAGTGGATGGGGATATATAAATAGAATTATTGGCCACGATCGATTAGAAAAAGAGGAAGAAAATGCAGAAGAGAATATTGTTGACAGATCAGTTCTTTAAATTCAAGATGGTTGACGCTTAATGGCAACGTGCAATGTCAACTTAGTATAGACGAGGAAAAATATTCTGTGTTTGCTCAAATAATGGAACTGGGCGGCACTAAACTAATTAGGAGTGGGACATCCTGCTTATCGGATTCTTATTTGTGTTCTTCTGTTATTAATCTTTATCTGTTAAGGCTTAATTTGTATCTGTATTCAATTCGTTAAGTTCAAATTCAAACCTTAACGAAAGCGATCCAAATCGAATAAGGATCAGAATCAAATTAATTATCTGATAAGGATCCGATCTGAAAAACACAATAATATTCATCCAATGAAAATTCAATGAAATAATACTCCATCCGTCTCAATTGTTTGGTCCATTTTACTTTTTTTTTGGTGTCCTATTTAAATGGTCTAATATCCAAATTTAGAAATTTTTTTTTTTTTTGCATCTGTTTATAAATCTACCTTGAAAAACCGGATCAAATCTTCTGTTCAATAATGGTGTTCCATTGTCTTGATTACTAATTTTAATTTATGTTTTTACGAAAATAAAAAACTAGTATAATACAAAATAGTCTAATTGATTTTTAAGAAAGAAATTAAAATTTTATAATGCAAATTATAGTTATAAATTAATCAATTTTACTAATCAAATTTTAGTTAAAAACTGAAAAATAATAACTAAAAAATATTATATACCCTAATTGGGTGAGATGAATCATATGGTTGAACTTATAAAATTAATCTAAACTATAATAAATTAAGATAATAAAAAATATTAAATAAAAACTAATAATTTTAATAGTGGAACAGAAAGTGGAAGTGGAACAAAGGATCCCATGCCCTATTAATTATGTTTAATTTACAACGTTGTTCAAGGCATGAGTCCTCTGTTCCACTTTTTATTGATAGTTATTGCTAAATAATTGTAACTCAGGAAGTTTGTTCACGTATTTAGTATTCATAAATGATTTTCAATATCCGTGCAAGATAAAATTGGACCAAACAATCACAAATGGAGCGAGTACAAACTATTCATATTTAGTTGTAATAGAGTATCATAATTTTACTTTTATGACAATTCATAAGTATGGTTGCCTAATTTATAAAATATTGGTTATGAGATTGGTCAACAACCCTTCCTGCATAAGTCACTTTTTTCATTTAGAGGCATAACAAAGGAAAAATCCTTATGAACTCATTGGTATAGTAACGATGGTGTTTTTGCTTCCCTTGTCAGATATTATATATTTATCGTTATCAAAAAATGCAGAATAACCTTTTTAATTTAATTGTCCAACATAAAAAGATTACTAGTTAGATTTGGAACATAGACAACATCACTAATAATCTTTTTGTTTTCTTCCTTGGTGTGAAAAGAAGCAAAACCTTTCGAGTCTTTCAATCACCTAACTTTACTTCTGAGCGGAATTCATGATCAAGTATGATAAAGAAATCCTTATTTCCAGTCATATGGCTGCTGCAACCGCTATCCAAATACCATTTTTTTTGTGATTGATGGTTGGCTGTCATACAAGAAAATATTTGTTCACCTTCATCTTCGGATAGGTTAGCTTCGTTCTTTACTTCTTTTTTCTGATGGAAACAATTTCTTAGTGAATGATTTGGATTCCTGCAATTTTTACATTTGAAAAAACAATCACTTGTATTTTGATTATTTTTTCTACAAATTTTGCAAAAAAGATTTGAATCCCTTGATTGATGCCTTGACTTCTGCCTCTTCCTCTTCCTTGAAGTGATTTCCTCTTGGTCCCCGATCAGAGTATTTTGTATGCAGCGGAAGTATTAAATCAATCTTGCAATAATCTTGCTATGGTCTCGACTTAGCAAGTGTTTTGGCTCGATTATAAGTTAAGTTAATTTGCAGTTAATACTACAACACTTGATGTGTTGAGTTTCAACTACATGAATGCACAGTATAATGAAATAAATCAGTAAGGACACAAGGATTTATAGTGGTTCGAACAACTGTTCTACGTCCACTCTTCAGTCCTCTAACTGAAAATCCACTAAAAGATTGAGTACAAGGTCAGGTCTGATCTCTTTTTTTTTTTTTTAATACAACGCACCCAAAGAGGGTGGGGGATTAGGCAGTGATCCCCAACCTGTATATATCAAGAAAAAATTCGGCATGACCATCGCAAAACATGGCCAATACAAAACCTGTGACCTGTACATCATCATGTCCAACCAAACTAGTTCTAAATTGCATACAATTTGTAGGTAGCCCGAAAGTGACTATCCCAAGCGAAAGAAAAATCCAAAGCCAAAGGTAAAAGAGAACCAAGTACATCAAAATGATCAATTGTGGTGAACCAACTAAGCATAACGGAAATGAAAGTTGGGGTACCCCAATTGATCCATCCGAACCAAAGCAGAAAGATAAGTCGGAGCAGAAGAGCTGTCAAAAGTAGTGAAACCAGTAGCATGCAATCCCTGTCTCGCAAGGTAATCAGCTGGCTTGTTGCCCTCCCGATGAATGTGGAAAAAGCGAACCTGAATCCCACGGAGCAAAATTCGAATCTGTGTAACAGTATGTCGTGTCTGAGCTGGTCCATGTCTACCAGAAGTGAGGAGTGATATGACTGTCGCAGCATCCATCTCAAGCCAGATGTGAGAAGAGAGCTGAGTAGCCAACCGGAGACCCTGAGCAAGTGCCTGTAATTCAGCATCAAAGCTAGAAGCAGCTGAAAATGGGGCACAAAAAGCAACAACAAGACTACTGGTGTGGTCTCGGATCAGTCCACCACCGGCAGTCATTTGGAGATCCATGTCAAATGACCCGTCCGTGTTCAGCTTCAACCAAGGAGCTTCACAGGGGAGCCATCTAACCATCCGAGAAGTCAGAGAACGACTAGGAGAGTCGGAACAAGGCATGAAGTTGACCAAAGGTCTACAACCTGCCCAATGAGAAGCCTGGAGTTTCTTTGATGCAACCAAGAGTTGTAGATGATGTGTAACCTGCCAAATCACATGAGAAGAGCAAAAAGGAATGCCATGATGTTTGTGTCTATTCCTCTCAGTCCAAATAAACCACAAGATCAAGCAAGGAACAAGAAAACTAATATGCATCGGAGAAGCATGCGGGAAAGTATTACGCCAAGATGTAAGAGTGTGTGCAATGGTGGAGTGAGTGTGTGCAGGTGCAGAAGGAAACCAGTGAGCAAAAGATGTCCAAATAGATCTTGCAACCTCACTCCAGAGAAACACATGTTCAATAGATTCAATATGTGATTTTTTACAACAACCACAAGCAGACGCCAGAGAAATACCCCTAGATTGAATTTTGACATCAACAGGAATACGATTACGTAAGAGACGCCAAAGAAAAACAGAACTAGTAGGAGTAAGACAAGAGTGCCAGATATCACCAAAGAGAGGGTAAGAGGGAACTCGGTGTCTAACCTGCTCCCAAGCAGAGGCAAGGGAAAACTCACCACAAGCTGTCAAAGTCCACCGCGCAACATCCCTTTCACCCCACATCACTGGCAAAGAGCTCACAGTATCAACAAGATTCACAGGAATATTAACACGAATAAAAGCGGCATGCAAAGCATTCAGATTCCACATATTATTCACATAATAGTCAATAACATCCCTATCACGCAATCGAAGAGTACTACCCAAAGAAAAGATAGGGGTGTCACCATACCAGATATCATCCCAGAAACTAATTTTACCTTCGCCCAGCGACCATCTCATGAACTGTTGTGCTTTCATACCATCACGAAGAAGCCGCCGCCGCCAAGGACGACTATCATGGTAAGAGTATATCAGTCGGTGAGGTTGAAGACGCCCACGATAACAATACTTAGCCAAAAGGAACTTAGCCCAGAGAGAATCCTGTGGCTGGAACCTCCACCACAACTTCGAGCTGAAAGCAGTGACCAAATCCTGAAATCTTCTAATGCCAAGACCACCTTCCTTCTTAGGCAGGCAAATATCTTTCCAAGAGACCCAGTGAATTTTTCTAGCTTCTCCAATTGTGCCCCAAAAGAACCGAGCAATCATCTGTTGGAGCTTCTTAAGGAATGTATCCGGCGGCTCCATCACTTGAAGGATATGAAGAGGCATAGTGGCAAGTGTGCTCTTGATCAAAGCGAGCCTGCCCCCAAAAGAGAGGTGCCGATGGGACCAACTGTGGATGCGGTTGCTCAATTTCTGTTTGAGGTCAAGGAAGAGAGAGACCTTGACATAACCACGGTAAATCGGGACTCCAAGGTAGATGAAAGGAATGGAACCATGACTGAAACCACTCAACCTCTCGATCTGCCCCTGCAAGTCATGAACAAATTTGTGGAACAAGAAGAAATTGCTCTTCCCATGGTTGATTTTTTGCCCCGAGACATCAGCATAGTGATCCAAGCACTAGAGAAGCCGAGTCACAGAAGATGGATTGCTCTGGGAGAAAATGATGATGTCATCAGCATACGAGAGATGCAAATTTGGAAATCCATGTTTCTGAGTATGGAACTGCATATCAGGATCCGGGAGAATGAGCCTGTCCAGGATCCTGGATAAATAGTCTGCTGCGATAACAAACAAAGAGGGAGAGAGAGGATCTCCCTGTCTGAGCCCCCGAGATGACTGGAAGAAGCCAGCAGAGGTGCCGTTGACCAGGACAGAAAACCAGCAGTGACTGATGCATCTACGAATCATATCAATCCATTGATCAGGGAAACCCATGTGCCTCAAAACACTCAAGAGAAAGGGCCATTGAACCCGGTCATAAGCTTTAGCCATATCCAACTTGAGAGCGAGATTTGGCGTCGGCTTGCAAATATCCAGGTCTGATCTCTAACGTTGAGCATCTCCTCCGTCTGGTCAGCGCGCACCTTCAAGCACCTCCATCTTCAATCTTCAACCGGTGTCGCTCCGTAGAGTGAGGAAAAACCTCATTTCTCCTTGGACGTCGACTGTTGGGAGTTTTATAGTTCTTCCCAGAACCTATCATAGTGTTGGCGTTGCCCATAAGAATCACGCTTGCAGAGCAATAATGACTGCTAGATTCTTTCCAGAGTAGAAAGAATCCCTAAGTAACCTTGGAAGCTTAACTTCGCAGGTCTCGAGCTTCATATATGATAACTTGTGGTTTAGATCTCCTCTTGTTATCTTTGTAAGTAGAAATTTGTGAACCTTTGAATCAGGTTAGGATGACACCTATTTATAGGTGAAGATTCAAACGGTTGTTTGAATCTTATCCGTTAGACTCAAGGGCATTCGCAACATCTTCCACCTAGGATGAAAAGCATTCTCAATATCTTCCACATGTCGCAATTTCGAAGGTATGTCCACGACCCAAGACACGTGATTCACCATCGCAAGGTGAACGCTCAACCGAATCTTCAGTATCAAGAGATGCCGGAAGCGATCATCGATCGAAAAGTTCTAGAGCTTTGTACGAAGAAGATCCTAATGGTTAAAATGCATTGGAAACACCACTACACATAAAAAACAGCGTGGGAGTTAGAAGAAAATATGAAACATAAGTACCCGGAGCTATTCAAGTGACGATTGCAATTTTTGGGACGAAAATATGAAACATAAGTACCCGCATTTTCCGTGCCATATTCTCTACGCTAAATAATTATTTTAATATGCGTAACGAAGAATTAAAGTGCGATTAATATTTATCGGTCTAATTATTAAAACTATGTTTAGCCACCTTATTATTATAACATGGGCTAGATAAATTAATTTAAGCCCAAGTATTAAATCATGAGAAGTAATGGGCTCAAGGATTTATTTATTTAATTATCCTCTCATATATGTTAACCCAATTAGAAAAAAAAAGTAATAGATGGAGCTCAACTAGAAATGCAAGTGAGTAGCCCAATAGATGAAAATAAGTTGAGACCCATTTTACCATAGTCTATTTAAATAATTTCATGAGGATTATTCAAGGTCCGAATTCATAATTTAAATCGATGTAGCATAATTAATCGATAATAATTTCGAGGTGAGTTCCGGAATTTATTTCCTTAATATCCCTATTTCGGCTACCTCTAGAAATAATAAGAGGAATGTTTCATATTAATTTTCTTTTGATATTACTTGTGAATATATTCGACACTTATTTCTGAAGCAAATTTCCGGGAATTATTTCATATTCCTTCCTAGAGATATTCGGCCCTATTTAAATAAGATAGAGGAATTATATAAATTCCAACTCTATGATATATTATGGAGAATTATGCATGTATTTAAAATATCTAGTGTTGTGAGTGTGTGTGACCTAATTACTAAAGTAGGCCTCCTAGAAAGACACACAAGCCTAGCCATCTAAATGATTGAAGGGCATAATGGAGAATGAAATTAAAACATCTGATAGAATTTGTGCCCGAGTTTACGTTAAACACTGCAATGTTAGACGAAGATGTTGGTGTTAGAGAAAGACGCAGCGGATAACTTTCCGGGTAATATTGCTATTCCCCAGGGAGCCTTTCGGCCTCAAAACAATTTCACTAAATAAAATAAACTTTTACAAAGTGAAACAAATAACAAACAGCTCGAATTATTATAGGTTCACTCCCTTGAATAATTTTCACTCTACACAGACACTAAACTAGTATCTATGGACAAACCGTTCTTATCAAGCTGGACACAAGGTAACCTCTCAACTCCTCCACCGTTGGACGACTCTCCGGAGATAGATTATTCCGTGAGGAAACAGATTGTGAGCGATGAATAAGAATGGGCAAGGCATGATTACAATCTAGAAGATAGAATGCTCAATGGTGTCCTATTTATTCTTGTTTGGAATGCACAGCTTCGTACCCACTTCTCCACTCCTTGGACGTGTTGCACGAAGCTTTCCCACTTCCCACTTGATCTAGGTAACCGTCGATCAGCCACACACTCACGTGTTGAGTGGTTTAATGTAGTGGAGGCATTCCCTATTATTTAGTAACAAAATAAACAATAATATAATATAATATACGGTTAGTAATAAAGATATACACGTTCCCAGATTTATTGGAACTGAAAAACCGTGGAAATCTAGGGTTACAGACAATCCCTAAAACTTAGGAGGTTGTTGTAACCGCTTGCAGGAAGGGTAAGATAAACAACATCGTGTCAAAGTTTTTTCAAGTCTAACATAGTGATGGTCAAACATCTCAATGTTGAACTTACAAAAACTTTGGCACTCTCAATCTCCCCCTTAATCTTAGCCTTCCTGCTAGCATTCTACAGTACATGGTTCAACCAAGACAAAATCCGAAAAAGTAGATCATCCAGAACAAAGACGAAAAATCATAAGGAAAACTGGATCAACCAACACAACAAACAAAGAAATGGATCAACCATGACAAAAAGGAAATTGCATTAATAAAAAACAAAGATTACAGGGAGTAAAGAGAAGTCTCCCCCTGAATCTTAAATTATCCAAAAGAAACATAAAAACTGAAATAGAAATTGTTTTGTAGTGCAGAAACATAAAGGGATAGAGTAGAGTGACTTCAAGTTGCATCCACCAACAGGAAGTTGAGCAGTCGAGCCTTTGAAAGACAAGTGAGGCAGGAATCCACACTTGACCGCCACAACACTTCCATGTCCTCAATTTGCAGTCACTTCTCCCCCTGAATGGTAGCAGGAAGAAGTGCAGTTTGAACAGCTTTGAGATCGGCGAGGACAGATTCCAGCTGGGAGATGACATGTGGAAGTCTCTTCAGCGCAGCAGACTTGGTTAGTGTTGGAATGGAGGAGGCATCTTTCTTTTGAGCTGGTTGATCAGCAACAGGGTCTTCTCCGGCAACGACATCTATGTCTTCATCAGACACTTCATAGGGCAGATCATTGATTCTTTTATCTGTGCGGGTAAAGATCTGTTCGAAGTCTAGGAGGGCAGTCTCAGTCACTACATCCTCATCTTGTTCTGGCACACCCTGATGTTTGAGTAGAGAGTAGATGAAGCATGGGTATGGCAGATCGCTTTTGTCTGATTTTGTGATGACCCTGCAGATGTTAGAGAAAATCAATTGACCCAAGTTGAAAGGCAGCCCTTTACCAACATGGTAGATGAACTCGGCTTGTTCCTTGGTTATGATGGTGGTATTCTTTAATGGAGTCCAATTTGACACTGCAATTTTATAGAGAGCTGCGTACTTCCATGTCAGAGAAGAGGAGGGATGTTGGATGACCATTTTGTGATCCTACCGCCCGTGATCTCAGTGATCATCCTTTTGTCATCAGCAACATTGTTGGGCTTAACATCAGTAGAAGGTAACCCAAATAAGTCATTGAACACAGCAACATTAAATTGAACGACATGCCTCCTCACATAGGACTTGCCAAATTTCACTTTCTCTGAGTCAAACACTTCCTCCTTAATCATGTTAGCATAGAACTCATAGACCATTTCAGACTCAAATCCCTCACTGTCTGACACTGTTTTCAGCAAACCTCTCTTCTTAAGCAATACATGTAAACCATACTTTGCAAACAATTCAGAATCCATGTTCCTCTCAATCTTAAAGTCCCTAGTCTTAAGAGCTCCTAGAACATTCTTAACACCATAATGATAAAGTCTATCATTATAAGCCTTGTCAATCTCATAGTCACTATCATAAGCATGGCTAACAGGTGAACCTTTCATACTCTGAAGACTAGAGGGTTCAGTAGTGGACTTAGCTTGCCTAGGCCGTTTCAGCTCCCGGAGCACCTCAGCAGCCTCAGTTTCCGAAGTATCTCTTTTATTGGTACGACGTGGTCTTCTGGAAGTTGATGTGTGAGGAGATTTAGAGGAGGTGGTCTGCCTTTGTGTCCCTTTTGGTGCCTTTTCTTCCTTATCAGAAGGTTGGGAGGACTCTTCTTCGGATTCAGCAACAAGTGTAGGGTTTTCACGTGAACCGAACCACCAAAACCAAACTGAACCGGATCAATTTATGGATATTGCACATAATCTAAATTCACAAAACCCTGGCATGCTCCTATGAATTTAATATTCAGATTTGTGGATTGAGAGATTACCGTTATTCCATCGAGTCTGATCCGATCTTTTGCGTTTGAATTTCCAACTTCAATTCAACCACACATTTCGATTTTATCTGCGGAATTAGAAATTAGAGATCTAATTTCTAAGATAAAATCAAAAATAAAGAAAAGGGAAGAAGAAATCTGTTGTTCTCCAGATCAGATCTTCAGATCTGTATCCTAATGTTGTTCAGATCTACTACTGTGAGGACTCCGTAGATCTGTATTTTGAGCAGGACCAGAATCGAAATTCTCCTCCTTTTCAACTCCAAAAACGGCGCCCCTCTCTCTCACTAGGTTTAGTGTGTTTCAACTGTGTTACAACTTATGAGAGAGAGCTGTCTATTTATAGACCTAGGGTTGTAAACCCTAATGGGCCTTTTTGGGCTCAATTCAGCATATTTAATTTGGGCCAGACTTGGGACCTAATGCAAATAATAAAGTGGGCCTATAAATTAATTAATTCCATGTCCACAACCCAGGACACAATTAATTAATTAATATTAATTCTTTTTCACCACAGAATTAATACTGACCTACCCCTTTATTACCACGTTATGAGAACGGACTGCATTAATTGAGAATTCCCATATTTAAGGTTACCGAACATCCATTAATTAATCGAAGCCTCTGACAAGCTCTAACTACAATTAATGAATATCTTATTATTCCTGAGTAGTACCACTCAAGCCTTATCACTCGTGTCTGAAATTAATCAGCCTGCAGGACTTTGACACGATGAATGTTATTGAGCTCTTCAGGGAATGTCCCCATCCTATTACTCGGATATGGTTACCTAAACCCAGTCTCAGGCGGTACTACACAAACTGCTGTTATCTAAGATGCGGATATACGACCATGTTACTTAGGCTCTCCACCATGGCAAGTCAAAGAAACAGACAACCCGTGCAAACCCCTGAACCTTCATTAGGGTTTGGACTCAATCAATATAACGAGATCTTGTATTCGCTGATGTCAGACAGACGAATACATCTCACTGTGGTCCATCAATACGCCACCTCTGCGTACCAGCATGTCAAGTAACCAAGACAGACTACTTATTCCGACAATGTTGCAGCCATCCGGACAGACGTATCCTCATACGCTGTCTCGGCTGTGATCAGGTTTATGTCTCACTAGGTCAAGTGATCATACTGTCTTCTGCGATCTACAACACGCCGTATAATCGTCCCTATCGGTGAGACAAGAGGATACCATTGTTCATACATGTAAGATTGTTAACAGATAGGAGAAATAAATCGTTGTATACTCATTATAATAAATGCTTTCAGTATACAAAACCCATCAACAAGATCAGCGGGATCAATCTTGTAATTTTCATCGGACGCAGATTCATCGAAGTCTGATAAAGGGATGTCAGACTCGGTAGCAGGGGAGTCTTCGATAGGAACATGAGGAGCATTTTTCAACTCTGCTTTCTTCCCCTTCTTCTTTTGCTTCGCAGACTCAAGAATTCGCCCAGATCTGCGTACAGGAAAGCGAGGGGCACCAGATTCTTTGAGGGTTTCTCCAACGGACTTTAAATCTCCAGGGTCATCGGGGTTGATGGGATTTTTCTCTTCGCCAGGAACGATTGAAGCAACAGGATCAGGCTTAATGAGTAGGGTGGCGAGGTCTTTGGACGGTTCAGTAGGGCAAGTAGGTGGTGGTGAAGGTGAATTTTGTGTTTGATGGAGAGTCGGTTTGGGCTGAGATTCATGAGGGTTAGCCGGTGTTGAAGAGTCTGGGTTGGAAATTTGTGGTTCGGAGGTTGCCGGTATGGATGGTTCTGAATTAGTCGAGGGTTTCGCTGAAGTGAGTGGTTTGGAAGGAATTTCAGGTGAGGGATTTGGTAGAGTAGGGTTTAATGGTGCGGGAGCAGTGTCAGATGGATTTTTCGGAGGAGAAGCCAGAGGTTCGGCAAGAGGAACGGAGGAAGAGGAATCTGGGTTGGTCCGATTAGCCATGATCTTGCTAATGGACTCTTGGAGCTTGAGTAGATTCTCAGAATTTTGGAGGGCTTGAAGCAGGAGGTCGTCGATGGGAGCTTTGTCCGCCATTTTAGAGAAGAGAGAGAGTATTTCTTGTAGAAAGAAAAGATAGGGAGAAAGAAAAGAGATGAGAAGCTCGAGAGTTTTTTTTTCTCGGTTAGTGAGTTCAGGAAAAGATGGAGATGGGACGGCTTGGGAAAGGGAAATTAAATACTTAAAAAAAAATAACAACTGAACGAAAAATAAGGAAAATACCAAACAACCGAATAAACCGTAGTTAAACATAATCTTTAAAACCCATAAATATCTTAACCACTTAAATTCGAAAAATAGGAAATGATATATGAGTTATCCTACCAGAATATTTTGAAAATTGATCAACTCAGCAGATATAAATAATTTTAATAATTTTATTCTTATTAATTAATTTTGGCGATAATAAATAAGGCAGACAGATGTACAACACTATGATGTTAAAGTCGAAACTGACCATAAATCAACATACCTTCCACAGAGATCGTGTGCCTACTCACATCCGTTCTCCAGTACTAGTTGGTTACCTTGAAAACTTTTCTTGCACAGGAGTTCCACATGAACAGTGTTCTAACAACATCCTGTCCATAGTACTATGTGGCAAGTAGGAATTCAAGACAAACACCACCATGTTTTATAGAAAATTAGACCTCACACTCGTGTATATGACTTTATAACATGGAAATAAACAAGGTCAGAAGGAAAAACAAACTATAAACATCATAGAGATACATCTGCCAACCTTTTTAAAGAGAAACGTTACACATCCCAAGAGATTTTCTAAGGAAGGAAAACCTCTCAAAATCAAGAGCTTTAGTGAATATATCTGCGAGTTGTTCTTTGGTCGAAATATACTTTAAGGAAATCAAATTCTTCTCAACTAAATCACGAATAAAGTGGTGTCTAATATCTATATGTTTAGTACGAGAATGTTGAACTGGATTTTTTGAAATTTCTATGGCACTAGAGTTATCACAGAACAGTGTTAGAGTTTCAGAATGCATACCATAGTCTTCCAGCATTTGATTCATCCAGATCAATTGTGTGCAGCAACTAGTCGCTGCAAATATATTCGGCCTCAGCGGTTGACAAGGAAATACAATTTTGTTTTTTACTAAACCAAGACACTAGGTTGTTTCCAAACATGAAACAACCTCCACTGGTACTTTTGTGGTCATCAACATCTCCAGCCCAGTCAGCATCACAAAATCCTGTGATGTTAGAGTTGAAACACTTAAAATAAAACAATCCCATGTTAGAGGTACCAGCAACATATCTAATGATTCTTTTAACGACTTTGAGGTGAGATTCCTTAGGATCTGATTGATAACAAGCGCACACACCCACTCTAAAAATGATGTCTGGTTGGCTAGCCGTGAGGTACAAAAGGCTACCAATCATTCCACGATATAGCTTAGGTTCAACACCTACTCCACTTGGATCCTTACTCAATTTTTCGCTTGATCCCATTGGTGTCCTCATGTGCTTTGCTGACTCCAACCCAAACCTTTTCACAAGGTTCTTCGCATATTTGTTTTGAGATACAAACACTCCTTCGGGGATTTGCTTGATTTGTAATCCAAGGAAATAGCTCAATTCACCAACCATGCTCATCTCGAATGTCTCTGACATGCTGGTAACAAACATATCAACCAATTTAACATCAGTGGCACCAAAAACTATATCATCTACATATATTTGAGCAATAATGAAATCATTACCAATGTGCTTAACAAAGAGAGTTTTGTCTGCGTTACCTCGAGAGAATTTCAAACTAAGAAGAAATTCAGTTAGACGAGCATACCAAGCCCTTGGAGCTTGTTTTAGCCCGTACAAAGCCTTCTTGGTTTGTGAGAATCTTCAAAACCTTTCGGTTGTTCAACATATGCTTCCTCATTTAGTACTCCATTAAGGAATGCTGATTTAACATCCATCTGAAATAGAGAAAAATTCAAGGCACAAGCAATTGCAATTAAAAGCCTAATGGATTCTAACCTAGCCACAGTGGCAAACGTTTCTTCAAAGTCTATGCCTTCTACCTGTGTGTAGCCCTGAGCTACAAGTCTAGACTTATTTCGAACAACATTCCCATGTTCATCACTCTTATTTTTGAAGATCCACTTTGTACCTATAACATTCTTCCCTTCAGGTCTAGGTACTAAAGTCCACACATCGTTTGCAACAAACTGGTTTAGTTCTTCTTGCATAGAAAAAACCCAATTTTCATCTTTTAAAGCCTCAACTACAGTTTTAGGTTCAGTGAGTGAGAGGTAACAACCAACATACATGATGTTAAACTTGGATATTAAACATACCAGCCTTACCATTTCCTTGTAGTTCACGGGAGGTTTTCTTCTCGTTTGAATGCCTTCAGTGACATTCTCAATGACTTGCAATGTAGGATGATTCCTTTTTATTCTCAGCGGTGGTTCTCTTCTTTCCATGTTGGTGATTTGATGCCCTAGAGTAGATTCTTCATCCGAGTCAGATGTTGGACCTGATGTTGGACTTTGAGGAGGTCTAACATCGGGATCATCTTTAGTTGATAATTCAGGTCTATTTTCAATCAGATCCATGGCATTTCCTTTATCCTATTTTTCCAATAAATCACCTGCATCATCAAAAACAACATTCACAGATTCTTGGACAGTGTTAGAGTTCAAATTGTACACCCTGTACGCTCTGTTATTACTGGAATAACCCAAGAACATGGCCTTACTACATCTAGAATCAAACTTAGTCAGATACTCTCTATCATTTAAGATACAACAGACACAGCAAAAAACATGCAGATGTTTGAGGTTTTGTTTCTTCCCATTAAGAATTTCATATGGTGTCATTTTAGTTCCTGGTCTTAGGTAGACCCTATTAACAAGGTAACATGCAGTACTTACAGCCTCTGCCCATAATCTCTTCGAGAGATGTTTAAGTGTAACAGACCATCTCTTGTAAGGTTCTATTCTTCCATTCAGCTACCGCGTTTTGTTGGGGTGTTTTGGGAGCTGAGAACTCATGTTAGATTCCTTTTCTTTCACAGAAGTTTGAGAAACTTTCATTTTCAAACTCTTTTCCATGGTCAGTTCTGATTCGTATAACATTGGCATGATAGAGTTTTCTAACTCTCCTGTACACCTTCCTGAATGCTTCAAACGTGTCGGATTTCTCCCTTAGAAATTCAACCCAAGTAAAACATGAGAAATCGTCAGCAATAACAAGAACATATTTTTTCTACAAATACTTTCGACCTCAATAGGACCCATGAGATCTATATGCAGTAATTCGAAACATGAATTTGTGTTGATGGTTTTAACGATAGGATTTAAAGCATGTGTCTGTTTACCTTTCAAGCAGGAATCACAAATTTTGTCGTGTTGAACTTCAATGGTGGTACTCCTTAAACAGCATCATGTTTGAGTAACTTTGGAATACTTCGAACATTTGCATGTCCCATTTTTTGATGTCAAACCTCAGCCTCGTCTGGTTTGGAGAGAAGGCATTTTCCCTCTTGATCGGCCTGATAATAGTTATCACTGGACCTGCTTCCGAACATGATACAATTGTTAGTGGAATCATATACTTCACACGTATCTTTGTCGAATTTGACAATCATGCCATATGCCATCATCACACAATTGGCTAATACTGATGAGATTAGCAGTTAGCCCTTTAACATAGAAAACATGTTGGAGTTTAGGAAAATCTGGAACATTCAGTGTTCCTTTCCCAGAAATTTTTCCTTTAGCTCCCCCTCCATAGGTGACTGTACCTCCGTTGATGTTTTTGAAGTCAGACAGATATGACTTGTCACCGGTCATATGTCTAGAACACCCACTGTCAAAATACCACATACCTGCAACATTAGTCTTCAGTGAAGTATATACAACCATACACTTTCTTTTCCTATTTTCATCGACAATTCTAACACGACAAAAAGGCTTGATGTGACCAACCCTATTGCAGTAATGACAAACATACACTTTAGACTTTTCAGACTTATTTAACATGCTGGTGTTTGAGGTTGAATTATTTAACATTCCCGTGTCAGACTTAGAAAATCTAATTATGTTCTCTTCAGAGTGGAACATATCTGGATAGACACTGTTAAGTTTATCATAACCTATTCCACTACCATCTGATGGTTTGACTGAGAGAATCAAACACTTTGCTCTGATATTTGTCCAAGATGTATAGAGAAAACACCTTGGACAATTTCATCTGATGGTTTCTCCTTACCTTTATTGATTCGTTCAAACACTTGATCAGCTTCACTTACTTGACTTTTTAGCATGTAGACTTCACGATCTCTTCTTGTTAGCAATGCTTCTAGATGATCCAGCTGATTCCTTAAGTAATGGTTTTCCACAAATACCTTCATTAGATGCTCCTTTTGTTTTTCACATTGTTGGTCCACCATGTTGAAGTAGTGACTGATTTTGCTCATTTCCTCTGGAGTGGTATTGAAGGTGCTATCTTCTTGTTCCCTGTAAACAGTCATAAGAGAATTATCTAAATACCAGTTAGCATTAGATAAGTGAGAAGAGTTAGCTTCTGAAATTTCCATGGATTGCACATTCTGTTGTTCAACAGATTCCGAAACATCAGGATGTTTGTCTTCAGTATCCATGTGATCTTCTATTTCATCACATTCCTCAATCCGAACGTGAAACAAAATATGATTCACAGTCTCAGTCTCTTCTTCAGAATAAGAATCCTCACTCAGGGTGGTGTTGAAATTCAGTTCCTTCCTTCGTTGCACCGTAGGGCATTCATTTGCAAAATGTCCAATTCCCGAACATCCATGACATCTAACATTCTCGATGTTTGTCTTCTCAGAGGAAGACCTTGTTTCTTTCTTAGAGGAACTATCTCCTCCTTTCCTCACAAAGGTGTTAGAGGAATTTGGAGATGGTGTTGACAAGCCGGACCCTCGCCTTTTGGAAGAGGAGTTATCTCTCTTGTAGGTTTTCATGAATTTGTTGAATCTTTTAGTAAGAAGAGCAAGGCTGGGAGATTCTTCATCAAGCGATTCCTCATCAGATTCTTCAACAATCTCCTGAATTTTTGGTGTTGAAGGAGGAGTATCCTTTGTACTTTTCCCTGCATGCAAAGCAACTCCTTTTCCCTTGTACTCTTGTTTTTGATCCATTAAGTTCATTTTGAACGTTGTGAGATACTCACAAGTTCGGCAATTTCTAGGGTATCAACATCTCTGGCTTCTTCAATGGCAGAGATTTTGATATTAAATCTTTCTGGGAGAGTTCTCAGCATCTTACTAACTTGTCTCCCATTTCCAATAGGTTCACCAAGAGCTTGTGCTTCATTTGTCATAGATGCCAGTCTTTCATAGTACTCAGCAATGGTTTCACTTTCTGACATCCTCAGATTTTCTAATCTAGTGGTAAGAAGCCTCATTTTTGTTCTTCGCACACTTGCAGTTCCTTCGCATTTTCCTTGAAGAATTAACCAAGCATCTCTAGCTTCTGAGCAGTTTGAGATCAACCTAAAACAGGCAACATCGACAGAGACAAAAATAGTATTAAGAGCACGTGAGTTAAAATTTGCAGTTGTACGCTCTTCATTTGTCCATTGCCCTTTGGGTTTAAGAGTGGTGGTAGGTTCTGCAGGGTTTTCACGATTTTGAACAGTCAATCTCGGAGGAGTCCAACCGTCAAGAACAGCCGCCCATGCTCGCTCATCAATGCATTTGATAAACATCCTCATGCAGGACTTCCACATCGGATAGTTGTTTCCATTGCTCTCGAGGATTGGAGGACAACCTGTCTGATTTGATGGATCTAACATTGTAAACTGCACAACAGGACCTTGCTACATAGTGAGTCAAGCAGCGGCTCGTGATGTCAATTGATAGAATTTGTGCCCGAGTTTACGTTAAACACTGCAATGTTAGACTAAGATGTTGGTGTTAGAGAAAGACGCAGTGGATAATTTTCTGGGTAATATTGCTATTCCCCAGGGAGCCTTTCGGCCTTAACAGTGTCTGAACTGAGAGATCTGGGTCTGTAACTGGATCGTCTTGCTGGCTGGGAAGAACTGAATCAGAAACAGCTTGCATAATTCTTCCCATGTTGAGATCTCGTTGCAGTTCAACATCATGTACCACGACAAGGCTCTGTCGCGCAATGTGAAGTGGAACAGGTGCAACCGAATATAGTCGATTGGCACCTGATTCTGCTTAACTGTATCGCAGAGCAGCAGGAATCTCTGAACGTGTAAATAAGGGTCCTCAGATGGTAGTCCCCCATATTGGTTCTGCTGGGCTGTATGTATCAGACCAGTTTTAAGTTCAAAGTTCGGTGTGTCCACCTTCAATCCAAAATCAGCATTACGATGCCTGTCAGTCATAGGCTCGTACATCTCATCAACAGTGGGCGCTCTCCGGGCTTCAGGAGCCTGATTCTCTTGAAGTCGTAGATTCATCTCTTGGAGCTGCCTCTGCAGCTCAGCTATCTGTGCTGCTTGATTTTCAGCCATTGCGAATTCTAACTTTCTTCTTGCGGTGTTTCTTCGGCAAGTAGACTCGATTTCCGGATCGAAAGCCTCAGCGGGTGGACCTTTTGCTCTGGTTCGCATATACTACCTGCAGAGAAACATAAAGTGAATGGCACAGAAAGGAAATAAAATCTAAAATAAAATGCGTAAAGTAAAATCCTAGAGTAATTAGCGTAATATCAGAATTAGTGTCAATTTTAAATCTATGCAGTCCTCGGCAACGGCGCCAAAAACTTGATAGCGCGTTTCGCAACGCGCTAAAGCT
>JAPKLW010003216.1:1030-24527 GCA_026898455.1 Plectranthus barbatus | reverse complement strand
GGAACTCTCATATGCCTCTGTCCGGAATTCCTCCAACTCTGTCAACTGGATGCATCGTTGTTCAGACGCAGTCTTCAAGTCCCAATTGATTTTCTTCACAGCCCAGAAGGCTTTATGCTCCAACTCCACTGGCAGATGGCAAGATTTTCCGAATACCAACTGATATGGTGACATACCAATTGGGGTCTTGAAAGCAGTCCTGTATGCCCACAGAGCATCATCCAATCGCATTGCCCAATCCTTCCTGGATACTAAAGACTTCTCCAGGATTTGCTTGATTTCCCTGTTAGCTAACTCAGCTTGTCTATTGGCCTGGGGGTGATATGGAGAAGTAATTTTGTGATGCACTCCATATTTTGCTAACAGATTCCCCAGCCACTTGTTCTTGAAGTGTGACCCTCCATCGCTCAGCAGTGCTCGCGGCGCTCTGAAGCGTGTCAAGATGTTCTTCTGAAGGAATTTCAGAACCACCTTGGAATCGCTGGTAATTGTGGGAATGGCTTCAACCCACCGGGTCACATAGTCTACCGCCAACAGGATAAACTGATATCCATGGGACTTAGGGAAGGGTCCCATGAAGTCAATGCCCCAAACGTCAAAGGGCTCAATCTCCATCATGAATCGCTGTGGCATCTTGTCCTTCTTCGAGATGGTCCCCATCCTCTGGTATCTGTCACAGCTAGCCACAAATTTCTGACAGTCGCGGTAAATAGTAGGCCAATAAAATCCGCTGGTAAGGATTTTCATGGCTGTCCTATTCGCCGCACAGTGGCCTCCATATGGGGACAAATGACAGTCCCCCATTATCGGCTCTCGCTCAGTCATCTCTACACACCGCCTAATCACCATGTCAGCACAGCGGCGGTAAAGGAAAGGCTCATCCCAGTAGTAGAACTTGCAGTCATGTAGAAACTTCCTCTTCGAGTGTGAGGACAGATCAGGTGGTAGAACACCTACGACCAGAAAGTTGACCAGATCCATGTGCCAGGGGTCCACCTTCTCAAGAGCCAATAATTGTTCGTCCGGGAACACTTCAAAAATCCGGATCCTTGGGTCATCTCCTTCCACTGGGTTCTCTAGCCTTGACAAGTGGTCCGCTACCACATTTTCGCACCCCTTTCGATCCTTGATCTCCACATCAAACTCCTGCAGTAGCAGGATCCACCGAATCAGTCTCGGCTTGGCTTCCTTCTTCGCGAACAAATAACGGATCGCAGCATGATCCGTATACACTATTGTCTTCGCCCCAACAAAGTATGCCCGGAATTTGTCAAAGGCAAATACCACCGCCAGAAGCTCTTTCTCCGTAGTGGTGTAGTTCACTTGAGCCTCATCCAGAGTCTTGCTGGCGTAGTGTATGACTCGGAAAATTTTGTTCCTCGTCTGCCCAAAAGCAGCTCTAACGGCTGTGTCACTGGCGTCGCACATTAAGACGAATGGCTCGGACCAGTCTGGAGAAATGAGAACAGGGGCGGTCGTCAAGGCCAGCTTCAGCTTCTCAAAAGCCTGCAAACAATTTTCATCAAAAACAAATTTTGTATCTTTCATAAGCAAAGAGCTGAGAGGTTTAGAGATTTTTGAAAACTCCCTGATAAACCTCCGGTAGAAGCCTGCATGTCCCAAGAAGCTTCGAACTGATTTCTCGTTCGTAGGTGGAGGTAATTTTGAGATTGCCACAATCTTTGCTCGATCCACTTCCAAACCTGCAGCAGAAACCTTATGGCCAAGAACTATCCCTTCCCTAACCATAAAATGGCATTTCTCCCAATTCAAAACAAGGTTAGTATCTTGGCATCGCTGCAGAACAGTAGTCAGGTTTTCCAAACAGTTATCAAATGAATGACCAAACACTGAAAAGTCATCCATGAATACTTCCATAATATTTTCTACCAGCCCATTAAAAATAGACATCATACATCTTTGAAAAGTAGCAGGAGCATTACACAATCCAAAAGACATACGCCTATAAGCAAAAATTCCATAAGGGCAAGTAAATGCAGACTTATGCTGATCCTCAGGAGATATCACTATTTGGTTATATCCAGAATAACCATCTAGAAAGCAGTAAAACTCATACCCAGCTAGTCTATCCAACATTTGATCAATAAAAGGGAGAGGAAAGTGATCCTTACGTGTAGCACTGTTAAGTGCTCTGTAGTCTATGCACATCCTCCAGCCTGTGACAGGCCGGTGAGCGATTTCCTGGCCGCTCTCGTCTTTGATGACTGTCGTCCCCCCTTTCTTGGCCACCACTTGGGTAGGGCTTACCCATTCACTGTCTGAGATGGCGTAGATCATCCCAGCATCCAGCAGCTTCATTACTTCCTTCCGCACCACTTCCTGCATAATTGGATTAAGCCTTCGTTGCGGTTGCACCTTAGGCTTGTATCCATCTTCGAGTAAGATCATGTGCATACAAATAGAAGGGCTAATACCCTTGATGTCAGACAACGACCACCCAATAGCAGATTGGTGGTCTCTCAATACCCTCAGTAATCTATCCAATTGACAAGTAGATAAAGTAGCAGAAACAATTACCGGGTATGTGTCATTTTCGCCCAAGTAAGCATACCTCAAGTAGTCTGGCAGTGGTTTGAGCTCTAGCACTGGTGGCTCCTTCTTTCTCTCTGGATTCAGCGCCTTTCGTCGCGCTTCCTCTTCTTCCTCCTCGCTCCTCAACTTCAGAAAATTGGCGCTCTCCACCTTGTTCTTCTCACCTGCAGCATCCAATGCTAGAACAGACTCTAGCAACTCATCACACGCATCATACAGGTCATCACAAGGATAAACAGAATTTTGCACCCCATAATCTAAGGAATCAGTAGAAATAAATAAAGGGTCACAAGGATACAAAACCTGAACCATGTCGCACTCCTCATAGCAGTCATCAGAGTCGTGTCGCTCCATGGCTTTGTAAATGGAGAAAGTAATTTTCTCGTCATTCACTCTTAAGGTGAGCTCACCCTTCTTCACATCTATGAGGGCGTCAGCAGTGTGGAGGAAAGGTCTTCCAAGGATCAACGGGATATTGCGGTCTTCTTCCATGTCCAAGACCACAAAATCAGCTGGGAAAATAAATTCCCCTACTTTCACTAGCACGTCTTCAACTACCCCTTTCGGGTAGTTCACAGAACGATCCGCCATCTGAAGTCTGATGGTGGTCGGTTTGATGCTGCAGATCCGGAGCTTCTTGAAAATTGACAGAGGCATCAGATTGATGCTAGCCCCTGAGTCACAAAGGACCTGCTCAAAGCTCTGCACCCCCAATCACGCAGGTGATCGAGAAGCACCCAGGATCTGATCTTTTGATCGGCATCTTCTTCTGAATTATGGCGCTGCATTCTTCGAAGAGGTTCACTGTCTCGAACGCGCCAAATGGCTTCTTCTGGGTAACCATATCCTTCAGAAATTTCATGTACCCAGGGATCTCCTGTACCACTTCAATCAAAGGAAGATTGATGTGGATCTTCTTCATGTGCTCCAAGAAACGCTTATACCTCTCCTCCTTCTGCTTCTTGGCGAACCTTTGTGGGAAAGGTACAGCAACAGGACCAGCTAATTTGGATCTGTCTTCAGGATAGATCTTTTTACCCTTCTCAGTATGTTCTTCTTCAGGAAGAATAGGGTCAGACTGTACAACTTCAGGTTGCACAGGTATGTTAGTGGGCATAGATGGCCCCTCATAACCTTTACCACTGCGGGTGGTAATGGCATTACACTGGTCCTTGGGATTCACCACAGTGTTGCTCGGAAAGTGTCCCGGAGTATGCTGGCTGCCAATTGCGTTGGCTATCTGGGAAATCTATGTGTCTATCTGCTTCATGTGCTTTCCCATTTCCCCCATATTAGCCTGCAGCTGAGAAATTTCTCCATCGGTCTTTGTAGACTTAGCATTTGAGACTGCGATGAATTGAGTCCGGAGCTCCCTCATGCTTGGCTCCTTTGGCTCGTTAGTTGCTCCATGATTTGCAGCAAACCCAGGTGGAGGCTGTAGAGCATTGTTCGGATTCCCATAAGAGAAGTTGGGATGATTCCGATTGTTGGGATGATATACCATGTTCCCCGATGGATACCCTCGATTGTTGTTGAAGTTCCTCTGGTTCACATAGTTTGCATCCTCCATTTGCATCTCATTAACCTGCTCATAGCTTTGCTGAGGTAGATTATTTTCCAATTTGGTGATGCGAGTCTCCAGTAATTTAGTGGAAGCAGCCACTTCTTTCCTCATCAGCTTTATCTCAGCAGCTATATCTCCAGTATCATCAACTGTTGCTACCCTGTGATCTCCCCTATCCGCTGGCCAGTTGTATTCGCTTTTCGCCATCACTTCCAGTAATTCTAACCCTTCCTGTGGTGGTTTAGCAGTCAGTGACCCTCCAGCTGAGGCATTCACATGCTTCTGGGTCTCCCTGTCCAGGTCTCGATAGAAATGGCACATCTGTTGTTTCTCAGTGAAACCATGGCAGGGGCAAGAACGTAGGAGATCTTTGTAGCGTTCCCAAGCCTCGTACAATGACTCCCCAGAAAACTGTCTGAACTGAGAGATCTGGGTCTGTAACTGGATCGTCTTGCTGGGTGGGAAGAACTGAATCAGAAACAGCTTGCATAATTCTTCCCATGTTGAGATCTCGTTGCAGTTCAACGTCATGTACCACGACAAGGCTCTGTCACGCAATGTGAAGTGGAACAGGTGCAACCGAATATAGTCGATAGGCACCTGATTCTGCTTAACTGTATCGCAGAGCAGCAGGAATCTCTGAACGTGTAAATAAGGGTCCTCAGATGGTATTCCCCCATATTGGTTCTGCTGGGCTGTATGTATCAGACCAGTTTTAAGTTCAAAGTTCGGTGTGTCCACCTTCAATCCAAAATCAGCATTACGATGCCTGTCAGTCATAGGCTCGTACATCTCATCAACAGTGGGCGCTCTCCGGGCTTCAGGAGCCTGATTCTCTTGAAGTCGTAGATTCATCTCTTGGAGCTACCTCTGCAGCTCAGCTATCTGTGCTGCTTGATTTTCAGCCATTGCGAATTCTAACTTTCTTCTTGCGGTGTTTCTTCGGCAAGTAGACTCGATTTCCGGATCGAAAGGCTCAGCGGGTGGACCTTTTGCTCTGGTTCGCATATACTACCTGCAGAGAAACAGAAAGTGAATGGCACAGAAAGGAAATAAAATCTAAAATAAAATGCGTAAAGTAAAATCCTAGAGTAATTAGCGTAATATCAGAATTAGTGTCAATTATAAATCTATGCAGTCCCCGGCAACGGCGCCAAAAACTTGATAGCGCGTTCGCAACGCGCTAAAGCTGCAAGTGTACAGACCACTGCAGAGGGCAAGTAATAATTTATCGAATCTCAAGGACTGCAGGCTCGAAATATAATCAAGCACTAAAACATAGATATCGTACTACTATCTAGGTAAATCATAAAGTGGTTTTGATTTGTTGTAAATATAAAAACACTTGGCAATAGAAATTAATAAATGACAATTTAAAATGGTTTTAAGAAACTTATGAGAAGATAGGATTCCAGGGTAATCCACTTTGAACGATAATCAAACAACTTTTCATGTAATTCAATCCCAAATTTAATTCCCAAGGATGTGAGTTAATCGCAAATACGTTATCAGGCGATCCTCTCGGACTCTAAACCATAACATGGAAATAAAAGATCAAAAGATTCCTCTCGGACATACAGAAGACTTTTATTCTTGATAAAACCTTAGATTTTCAAAAACCCTTCAAAGCTCAATTTTCTCTCGGACAATTGCCCTTAGAATCTAATTTATTGGCGTCTTAATTAATAACTTAGTCCTCTCAGATCAAAAACTATTAATTCAAATCACAATCAATGGCCAGTATCTCATAATTCATGAAAGTATCAATAAATCAGAACATCAATGAAAAAGGAACATTAAAGCACATAAATTGTTGAATGAATAAAATACAAAGCTTCAAACCCTAGAATCCATGAGTGAACTTAGCCAATCATGCTAAGTTCTAGAAAAACAAAGAGATGGAGAGTCACAAGAACAGAAAACATAGAAATCAAAAACCGTGGTCTTCAATCTTCAATTCCTGTCATGCTCTTCAAGTTCCCCTGTTTTCGCCCTCGATTCTATACTCTCCAGTTGAAAAAGTGATAAAAGGAACCTTATTTTCGTTCAGGGAATTCCTATTTATAGTTGAGGCCTTTCAAATCTCCAAAAGATATGGTTTTGGGCTTCAGATTCGCCAGAATTCGTCAAAACGGGACACAGACGGCGGTTGGTTTTGCCCGATCGGCGACCGCCGGTTATGCACCGGGGTCGCCGGTTGTGTACCGTGAGAAAATGCTTGAAATTTGCATACCCGGCGACCCGTCTACATAGACTGCGGTCGCCGGATGTGTCATCCGGGTCGCTGTTTGTGTGCCGTGAGGAATAAATTCCAAATACATGCCCGGCGACCCATCTACATAGCCGGCGGTCGCCGGTTGCATCATTTGGGTCGCCGTTTACGCCTCGAACGTGATTTCGGCGCACTCTTTCATATATTCTGACCCCTTTCTTCTTCCCGATGCAAGCTAGCATCGATTGGCCTCCTGGACACTTGGTCAATTCTTGTAAACAACCCGATTGTACGTGAAATCTTCATAAACAACCACAAACCAGACCAAACGTAATAGTTTCTGAAAGAATATACATAATGCATGAAAATACCACGGAATAGTCCAATCTAAGGTCAAAAGTGAGCAGATCCACATCAGTAAAATGCACAAAACGAGTGTTTATCAAACTCCTCCACCGTTGGACAACTCTTCGGAGATGGATTATGCCGTGAGGAAACAGATTGTGAGCGATCAATAAGAATGGGCAAGGCACGATTACAATCTTGAAGATAGAATGCTCGATGGTGTAATGTAATTGCTCAACCTCTCTTCAAGCTTGTCGTGTCCTATTTATTCTTGCTTGGGATGCACAGCTTCGTACCCACTTCTCCACTCCTTCGACGTGCTTCACGAAGCTTTCCCACTTCCCACTTGATCTAGGTAACCGTCGATCAGCCACACACTCACGTGTTGAGTGGTTTAATGTAGTGGAGGCATTCCCTATTATTTAGGAACAAAATAAACAACAATATAATATAATATACGGTTAGTAATAAAGATATACACGTTCCCAGATTTATTGGAACTGAAAAACCATGGAAATCTAGGGTTACACACAATCCCTAAAACTTAGGAGGTTGTTGTAACCGCTTGCATGAAGGGTAAGATAAACAACATCGTGTCAAAGTTTGTTCAAGTCTAACATAGTGATGGTCAAACATCTCAATGTTGAACTTACAAAAACTTCGACACTCTCAACATCATCATTAGAATTATGGGAAAAGGCATGCAAAGATCATTTCTACACTCAACCTCCCTCTCCCTCCCCCTATGATCGATCACCCCTCCCTTCACCACCATAATTCCATCTTCTTCAACCTCACACTCTCTCAAACCTCCATTGATGAACCTTCAAGTTGCAGCCACAAAAATAACCAAACACCACCTTCATACTTCAATAAATCACCTCCATTTTTACAAAAACCTTACCCTCTCACCTTCCTCTTTCTTTTGAATCCAACCACACCCCTGAATTCCAAGATTTAAAATTTGACCATGGCTGGAAAATAAATATCCAAGGAGCTAAATGATAGATCTAGAGACGTGCAAGGGGTAGGAAGCAAGAAGATAGCAAAGAGGAGCTAGGAAGAACCATTTTTGAAAGCTTGAAGAAGAGAAGCTTAAATCTGGACTTAAACTCTTCAAGTAACCTCTATTTACCCTCTTTAGATCCTCTTAAAGACGTTTAGGAGCTTGCATGTAGGATCAAGAGACACTCCTTGTCAAATTTTAGAGCAAATGATGAACTAGGGTTGAAGATAAGCATGTTTTATGACCAATCTTGAATATGTTGATGCTTATTGTTGATATATTGCTTGAATACATGATATACCTTGAGTTCTATGATTTATGAACATTATATGAGATGTGTGATGCCTGAAATTGAGCATACTTGTTGATGGAAGTACATTTGCCACGAATTTATACATGTTAAAGTGAAATGAGCATGCTGAGATGAAGTCTGTTAAATGAGCTCTCTGTTTTTCTATGGAAGTCGAGTCAAATGGAACTCAATGGGTATTAAATTTAAATAAGTTATACTTGAATGTGTTAGGAATATTTTGGATTTGGTTTCACGTCAAAATAAGATATGGTGTGAAAGTTATGCTCTCTGCAATAAGATGTGTCATTTTGTGTTGCATGTCAAAAACCGATTTTGAAACTGCACTTAGACACCTTAGAAAATTCTCAAATTTTATATTTAGATTTTTAACATAGTATGAAGACTTAAAATAAAATTTCAAGTCATTATCACAAGTATTTATGTCATAATTAATTTTTTGTAATCTGAATCCCTGTTTTAGCCCGTAGCAAAAACATTCAGGAAAATCAATCTCCCCCAGCCCATAACTTCCAAATGGAAAATTATTTTAACAAACCGTAAATTGGAGAATATTCATATTAAAATATAGTTTTTGCATATAAAATTTCATACTCTAATTCTCTGTATATTTTAAACGACAACATTTTGAAAACAGGGTAACATTTAGAAACATGACTAGGAGAATTTCACTAAGTTAAATAAAATAGAGTTACTTTCTTGCATTCTTATATTTTTTTAAAAATAATACACATTTTATCAAATTAAGAATATTCTTAAAACATATTGCATCATTAATTGATCATTCATTTACATTTAGAACTAGGACATTAACATGATTTTAAATTAAACTATGTACATCACTAGGAAAAGGTTATAAATAAATATATGAGCATATACTTGATCAAAAGAAACTAATGAATTATGTGTAATGGATAAAAATACTAGAATTGTTGAGCATGATAAGTAGACAATGATTATGCAAGCATGCACATAGTGATAAATCAAATTAAATGACAATATTGCAGACTTAGACTGAAGTGTCACAAAGCACATTAAAATGAATATCATGCTTGTTTATTGAAATAGCTAATGCATGAAACTACATGAACACACCTAGTAATTTAATGTTAAACAATCTAGGTGTTGGTGATTATCAAAAGGAAGCTTCAACTAGAGGCACCAAGTAAACCTTCACCTCATAATTAAGGTGGACACTATTTTATCCTATCTTCTTTTGCTTTGCTTTCCAAAATAATTTCCATAATTTAAAATGAATGATTCTTGTTTTGAAAAGCGAAGTGTCGCCGTTAAATTGTTTTGGTGCTTATGATTGTTAATTGCCACGAGCATTTGGGAGAGATAAGGAGGAGGGATACGATCACCCTCTTGTCGGGAGAAATGGGAGAAATAAGGAGGAGGGAGGAGTTGTAACCCTCATGCGTGCCACACGTGGTCTATGTGAATTATATGATCGTTGATCGTGAAATGCACCACAAATTGAGTGTTCATGGATCCATGTGAGTATTTAAAATTGTTTTGAGCATGCATGAGTTATTTTTCAACAAAACCCTTGTGCTATGCTTGTGTGTTACGGTGACTACATCATATATATATATTTTATTTTCAGGACACCGTGACCACTGGGTACGCGGAGTACTCAGCCCCTATGCATGTTTTCCCTACGTGTAGGTACAAGGTGATGGCGGTGGAGGCGGCGTTGTGGTGGAAAACTAAGAAGGTGGTTCAGTTGTGAACCTCATATTAAATGTAATCTTTTGGACTATTCCTTGAAACCATCCATTATTATCTTTGTCATTTGACATGTCTAGTTGCAGTATTTGGAGTTAAAATGTTTTGTGAGTCTAACCTATGTCTATTCATGAACCCTCTTTGGAGTCGAATGATTATAAGCTTGAATTATACCCTTTTGTGATTATTCCTTGATCGATTGTTCTAAATGGCATGATCTATTTAAGTCTTTGGCATGATTTAAATTCTAATGCATATGGCATGTTCTTTGAAATCTAATTGATTAAATTGGTCATTTGGTATCGAAGCTCAAGGGGGCTATGTCTTCATATATAGAACCCATTTGTTGTTCGTGTTTATTTATTTGTTACAAGTCGTACTTGGTATAAGACCCGTGTGGTGGTCATTCTTTGAATTCGAATGTTATTATTCATTTTCCACGCTTGCTTGTGAATACCTCATTTGCTTCCGCTATGCTTATTTTTCTTGATTATCATTTGGATTTAACCTCTTGCCTTTTGAAAATATAATTAAGCCCTTTGGGAAATGTTTACTTGCTTTCATTACACTTAAATTCTTGATTATCAATTGAGATTCAAACTCCTATCTTTTGAAATTAAAGCAAGACCATTTTTGAAATCTTTATTTGCTTCCGCTACTCTTTAAATAAATGTCGAAAATTATTTTGAACCACTAAAACCCTTAGCGTGCATTGTTCGCACGTGGGACTGTCGCATAAGCCCGGTTTGGGGGCGCGACATGATTCAACTAAGCAAGGAAGATTATTCATGCTAACAACTTTGAAAACAATGGGGGTGGATGCATGACCCAAACGACTAAGCCACCTTTCAAAGGATGGCTTGACGACTCCAAAAGCTTGCTTTGTGGTAAATGAAGGAAGGAGGTATAGACCCTTGCGGCATGGCCCTCTAAGGATGGTGTTCTTCGTGGCCTAATACTTGATTAAAATATAGTCAAGGTGAAATTCAAGGAAAGCAGCATTATCTTTAGTGAGACGATGAATTGAAACAAGATTTTTAGAAACTTTTGGAACATGAAGAATATTGTTTAGATGCAAATTACGAGTTGGGCTATGAACTACAGAATGACCAATATATTTGATTTCCATACATGCACCACTTGTTGTATGAATTTGATCAACTCCATGATACTTGTCACGAACGACGAGCTTCTCAAGATCACTGGTGATATTATATGTGGCACCAAAATCCATGTACCAATTTTGGTCCATGGAATTGAGATTCATAGCAACAGCAACATGGTGTTACTCTGGAACGTAATTCTCATCGAACCTGTGCCAGCAATCAGTCGTTGTGTGTCATATCTTGAAACAGACCTGACAAATTGGGCAGCCGTTGCTGTCAAGTGTTGTTGTTTGACCAGTGGGGAAGTTTCTGCGCTGCTGGTTCTGTTGGCCTGTGAAATTCGACCGTGAAGATTGTTGTTGTCCACGACCACGCCCACCTGATCCACGACCAGAGTTTTGCCTTCCACCTCGACCACGGTTGGGGCCACGCATTTGCTGACTCCCACCACAGCCACCCTTTCCTGCTAAGTTGGCCGATGACGACGAAGCAGTGCCAAGATGCAACTCTAATCTACTTTCAAAGCTTAATAGTTGGGAGTATGATTCGGAAGGAGGGACATGTTCTATTCTAGTTATAAGAGCAGAAACTAGAGGATTGTACTCAAGATTATGACCATTGCAGATATACGTCACCAGTTCTTCGTCGTCAAGGGGCTTTCCTGCTAAAGCCATCTCATCTGCAAGACCCTTCATCTTGCTAAAGCCATCTCATCTGCAAGACCCTTCATCTTGCCATAATACTGGGCAACAGTCATGTTGTCCTTCTTTGTCGTGGCGAGAGTGAGACGTACATTGCTGGTACGTGCACGTGTGTGGGAGGCAAACATATCGTTGATTGCCTTCCAAGCTTCAGCGGAGGTCTTCATGATGGCGACTTGCGCCAAGATATCTCTTGACAGGGACGTGAGAAGAAACCCTAGGACCTGCTGGTCCGCAGCGAACCATTCTTCATAGGCCGGGTTAGTGGCCTTAACAATCTTGTCATTGGTCGCCTTCTCATCAATTTCTTCAGATGGAGCGACGGCTTTTCCGTTGACATAGCGCTCCAATCTTGCACCTCGTAAGGTTGCAAGAACCTGCACCGATCGCATGGCGTGGTTATGACGGGTGAGCTTCTCCGTGACCTGAATGCCAAGGAGAGGGTTGGACGCCGAGCTTGAGAACGCCATCGCTTGAGATCTTGAATCGCCTAGGCTCTGAAATCAGAGGCGCGGTGGAGCTTGTAGGTGGAACGTCGGCCTTCTATTGGAGACCACGAGGGTTTTGTGTTAATATATCTTATCACGCCAAACAAGGCGCATGTATAGATATATAGGCAAGTATGGCTGGTTTGGAGATATTCTAGGAAAGAAAAGATTTTACAGGATTCTATGTGATCTATTCCTAATATTAGTACCAGCCATATCTCAACTATATTTAGTTACAGCATGTTTAACAATACTTTGATGAATCTAGACTATACATGTACTAGCATTAAATCCAAATACGTGTAACTTGATGACCAACATAAGTATATACATATATGATAAAATTTATCATACATGTACGACAGGCAAAAATTGCTGCACTAACAATACTCAATAAGCCTATAGGAATTGCGATCCTCACTATTCGAATTCTTCTCATCCTACCGGAGACCCTACGGACAAAATGATTGTTGTTGTTGCTAGTGTTGTTGCTGCTGTCTCTAGATCTTAGAGAAACCACTGGTAGGGTTGGAGCAAGAGGATATCGCTGTCTTTTGAAAAACTGATCAGCGGTAGGAGGAGGAAGCTGCAACGAATTGCCTTCTAGACTGTGTGGACATATTAGAATATAAAACTTGACACTTCATCTATATATCGTTTGTAGCTTATATTTATATTGCAATTTGAGCTTACCTTAAACTTAGGCCCTTGTTTGTTGATAATAAGGCTGCAGGTATGGTGCCATTGAACTGGTTGTTCGCAATATTCCTGCGTTATAACTCCAAGTTATATTTTGCTAAAGATTAGGTAATAGCTGGGCGCCCAAGGAGACCTAGATTGCGGACCTAATTTTATTTATTTTTATATATTTAAACATCTTAACCATTGGCGGATCCAGGGGGGGGCTCCAGCCCCCCCCCCCCCCCCCCGCCGGAATTTTTTTTTATTTTTGTAATATCGCGATCCAGAATTTTTTCGTTTTTGTAGTATTGCGATCCAGAATTTTTTGGATTAGCCCCCCTCATAAAGAAGAAAAAATGGATGAAAATAAGAAAAAAAATATGATACGAAGGATTGAAGTCCAGTGGAGACAAAAAAAAATTTCACCCTCCTCACGGGGATTTTCTGGATCCGCCACTGATCTTAACAAAGTAATGTAGAATCAATATTTACTTAAATGTCAGAAATAAATATTTCATCATTTATTTAAAATACAAGTAAAATTCCAACATTTCTTGTTTCATGGGGCTTAAGGTATTTTAGGATTTAGGTTTTTATTTTATGTTTATAATTCTATGTTTTTTTTTTATACAAAAAATTATAAAATTTAATTAACTGCATAATCCAACAAGGGGCCGATTCTTCTGCCTAATCCACCCCTTGGTGTATTTCTCTACTGATTATGGTTTTTCTGGTATGGAGGCGGCCGGTGATTGTTGCATCAATGGTCAAAATATAAAAATAAAAATAAAAACATTAATCTTTTAGACAACTAACAAGGATTTGAGGTTGGGTAATGTGCCAAGAAAATCAGGAATAGGCCCTTGCAGGCTGTTGTTGTGAAGATCTCTGAAAATTCAACAATAAACATGATCAGAGACTGAAATTATTAATGAATGAAGTGTTATATGTTTAGTTACATTTCTTGAAGAGCATCCATGGAACTGAAATCAGGAAGCAAACCTGACAGGCCGTTTCCACCGAGTAACCTGCAGACAAATTGTAGGGGATCGGAGAGAGGGCCGCCGGGAATTCATTCGCCCTAAGTCGTGGCACGAACCCGTGGGGGCTGCAGCTTCACTTCTTCCAAATCAGCGCAGCACCTCTTCTTCCTACACCAGCTGCTGTCCAAGCTTCTATACCTCTTCACAACCTGCAAAATAGACAAGAGAAAACAGTTAGAGAATAGGTGTACAAAAGAGGAGGACTTACCTGCGATGAAGACGCAGCAGCTGCAAAGAAGGAGCAGCAGGGCTGCTATGGAGAAACAGCAGCAGGAAGGCAGCAGCAGCAGCTCCGAGCTGCAGGTCGCCGGAGATGGCAGCGCCGGCGCGCTGCCGGCTGGACGCCGGCGAAGGCAGGGGCGCCGCAGCAGCGGCGCTGAACCGGACAGCAGGCAAGAGGTGAGGAAGATGCTAGCTCGGCTCAGATCTCCCTTATTTTCTCCTCGATCAAACCAGCCCGTCAACTCCCCGGCCAAAGGCGTAGATGAGAAACCCCTCTCTCTCTCTGCTCGGTCTCTACCCTTCTCTACGGTGGCGCGGCGGTGGTGGATGAGTGAATGTGGAAGAGAGGTTCAACGGCTCTCTCAATTTCAGCAGCTGCGCTCTCTCTCTTGTTCCAATTGTCCCAATTCAAAATTGGGGGAAATCTAAGACAAGTAGGGTAAAGACCAAACCGGGTCGGATCCGGGTCGAGAGATACGGGTTGGGCATAACAAGCCCATGTATAATAGTTGCCACTATGGGCCAACATTGCAACATTCTCCACCTTTGGCCCATGAGTGAGATGCTGGTGAATCTAGAGGAACTGTAGGATTTCATCATCGCCGATGCTTCCCACCTGCACGCCTGCTAAGCTCCTGTAGACAAGCAACAAACAGAGGGAAAACAAACCATAACACAGTTGAACCTGCAAGAGAAACGGCAGGCTCCAAACATGACAGACAAGGATATGAATCAACCAAAATCAAATTGCAAAATCCGCTGACATGATAAAAGTTTTTCCGCAGACAAACATTTTGTTCCCATATCAGCCGGATTAAATTCAATTGCAATTTTTTCAAGCAATACTATCTCTTTCTCTACAACATCACAAATATAATGATAACACACATCTATATGCTTAGTTCTATCATGAAACACAGGATTCTTGCATAATTGGATGGCAGACTGACTATCAGAAAACAAAACAACTTTATCATCTAAATAACCAATTTCAGACAATAAACCCTTAAGCCAGATGGCTTCTTTGATAGCATCAGTTATCGCAACATATTCGGACTCAATTGTGGAAAGAGCAACAATAGATTGCAATTGGGACTTCCAACTAATGCATGAACCACACAAGGTAAACACATAAGAAGTAGTAGACTTCCTATTATCCCTATCATTTGCATAGTTAGAATCCACATATCCTGTCAATTTAACTCCACCTGGACATTTAGAGAAATTTAAACCAATATCTGCAGAAGATTTTAAATATCTAAGCAACCACTTCAATGCTTCCCAATGAGGCATACCTGGGTTAGTCATGTACCTACTCAAGCAACTCACAGTATAAGTTATATCAGGTCTAGAACTCACCATGAGATACATCACAGAACCTATAGCATTAGAATATGGAATTCTATTCATAGCTTTCATTTCAGACTCAGTTTTAGGGGACTGGTCCTTACTTAGCAGAATGTGAGAAGCTAACGGTACATTCACAGGCTTAGAATCATGCATATTAAATTTCTGCAGAATTTTCTTCACATAAGAAGTTTGGCTCAACACAAGGGAGCACTTCTTTCTATCTCTAATAATGTCCATGCCTAATATTCTTCTAGCATCTCCTAGATCTTTCATCTCACATTGGCCACATAGACAATTTTGAACATGCTTTATGACTTTCATGCAAGGACTAATAAGTAGCATATCATCCACATAAAGCAACAGGAACATAGGCACAAAATCAGTCACTTTAAAGTATAGGCAATGGTCAAAGGAGCTTCTGGTGAACTTTAAAGACTTCATGAATTGATCAAACCTAATGTTCCATTGTCTAGGAGATTGCTTTAAACCGTACAGAGTTTTTTTCAGCAAACAAACATGATTAGGCTGCTTAGGATCAACAAAGCCTTCCGGCTGATGCATATAAATGTCTTTATCTAATTCACCATGCAAGAAATCAGTAGTCACATCCATTTGTTTCAATTCCAAATCAAAGTGAGCCACCAAAGCAAACATAATCCTGACTGTGGTGAATTTAACTACTGGAGAAAATATTTCATTATAATCAATGCCTTCTTTCTGGGTGAATCCTTTAGCTACTAACCTAGCTTTGTATCTAACCGAGGTACCATCATTTTTTAATTTGAAAAGCCATTTGCAATCAACAACAGATGTATCTTCAGGTTTTTGAACAAGCATCCAGGTTTTATTAGCATGCAAAGACCTAATTTCACTTTTCATAGCATCTATCCACTTAGCAGCATCAACACAATTAGAGGCTTCCCGATAAGATCTAGGTTCATTACCATAGAGTCCAACAAATTAAACACATATGAAGCAAGTTCATAATCATCATATTTTCTGTTAACTCTAATAGGTCTCCTAGTCCTATCCCTCACAAGTTGATAATCATGCAAATTTGGATGCACAAGCTCATTGATTTCATTATGAAACTCACCATTTCCTAAATTATTCTCTTCCCCTGATTTTCATCATGAATATCATGCTCATTGTCTAAATGTTCAATCAAATTTTTAGAATTTAAATCATTCACGACAGGTGGCTGCTCCACCTCAAACTGAGCACTCTCTGATTCATTTTCATTCACAGGCAAAGAAGGAGAAATAAAAGGAAATTCAGTTTCATTAAACACAACATCCCTGCTAATTATGACCTTGACACACCTATTCTCTAATTGTTTTCTCTTGTCTATTTTGCAGGTTGTGAAGAGGTATAGAAGCTTGGACAGCAGCTGGTGTAGGAAGAAGAGGTGCTGCGCTGATTTGGAAGAAGTGAAGCTGCAGCCCCCACGGGTTCGTGCCACGACTTGGGGCGAATGAATCCCCGGCGGCCCTCTCTCCGATCCCGAGGAAAAGTAGTATCGTCGTCACATTAGACCCAATCCCATGAATAATGACAAGGATCACCACTCCAATTTCGCAACGCATCAAAACTATCTTGCAGAGAAACTAAGCCTTGAACTGAATCATGATGCATCATCAAAGAAATCAAAATATGATCAAAAGATGAAATTTATGTGAAAAAATCAGCTGATTTAATTTCTTACTGTCATTCTTGTGGGTACCATGACTGAGCTGATGAGCAGTGGTGAAAACTGCAGGCATAGAGCATGCATGAGAAGAGAGTGAAGATTTAAGGTCCAAAATGAAGATGAATATGAAAAAAACATTTACCATCACCCGATGAAGATAGAGTAATGCACAGACAGAAAATAAAACAGACGATGAAACAAAGATAAGCCATATATGCCAAGATTAATAATCTCGTACGTTATTCATCACATGTGATGAGTTCTGCTCATATATTTATAACCTCTAATTACATATGAATTGTCTTCGTCTTCGCTCTATTCTCATCGTAAACAACAAAATTGAAGAGTAGCTGGGAGAGAAACCGTCATCGAATATCTTAGCGCTTACTTCATGAGTTCACATGATTAGGCCATTTTATTTTTTGGAAATAGAATGCATTAATACGGTTCGAATTTTCGAGTTCACATTACGCCATTTATTTATAATTATTAAATATTAGCAATTAATAGAATTTTAGCATTTAATAATTGTATTTTCAAGATATTAAAGTTAGATGATTTATATAAAAAAACTATTTCTTAGTGTAAAAGAAAAAGTCCACTCCAGGTAAACGCTTTTCTAGAGAAAATGATGTGCTTAAGGGCAACTACTAGGATATTATTCTGAAACAATATTGAATGTCATTTTCGGGCCCGTGTAATAATAACATCACATTAAAATGATTTTAATTTATAAATTTAATATAATATTATATATATATATATATATATATATAGAGAGAGAGAGAGAGAGTTCTGATTAGGTGTTAAAATTAAAATTTGTGTTAAATAAAAATAAATCTTAACCAGTGGCGGATCTAGGATATGAGTGTCGTGGGGCTAAGTATAAAAAAAAAATCGAGAGTCGACTCGATCAAGCTTGTTTTATTTAATTTTAATGAAAAAAAGTAATTATTCGTAATTAATTAATAAATCTAGGGATAAAGATTTTATTTTATTAAACTCGTTAAGGCATGTGAGTAGCTCGAACCCAAGCTTGATTCGGGTTTGAACTCAACAAATACTCCAGTAACTCGAGCTCAACTTGATTAATATCAAGTCGAATTTGAGTTTCTTTCGAGCTGATCCCGAGTAACTTTCGAGCGGACTTAAATCATGCTCACTCCTAATAGCATAAATGGATCTTTCAATATATAAGCTATTGTGATCGATTAGAATTTTTCAATGCACAATCAATTTACAATCTACAACCAATTTACAAAACAACAAATAGTAATTAATAAATTCACAAAATTTATTAATAATAAAAACTTTAAAAAAAAAGTCAAAGGAATCTAAAGCCAAGTCAATGAGATTTCAAATAAATTTTGAGGCCCATCAAAATATCGAAATCTTTATTTGTGACCCTAGGAATCGACTTTGCATTACCGAAAACCAAGAAATAATGCAAGGGTGGCAAAAGAACATATCGACAATAAATCTTTGTGAAATTTATTGCCGATATATCTTCTTCGTTCATCTGAGCCAAAAACCCAGAAACTCAATCATTTTGGTTCTAACTCAACTGTAATAGACGATGATGAATGGGATAATGGTAGCAAACAGACTTTCTAGAACCTTCTTCTTCCTCACAGAAGAGTTCGCCTTTGTTGCTGAAGCCGGGCAGGATGTATCATTTGACGTACACAACCCTGGATTTCCAGACACCCTGTAATATAAACACACACACACAAAGAGCAAGAAAATGTATTTATAATTAAACTCAATAAACTTTCTACTTCAAAGAGATTATATAGCTCGATTAAGATTTTTTCTTCTTACATAAGAATTCAAACTCATGTAAGTATAATTAGTAATGTGTTGATTTACTGATGTTGTCTATTTGGAGGTAAGGAGCATTAATTTTAAGAGATTACCGTAAAATGAGGCCCTTTTTTGTTGATAATGAGACCGGAATGGTACCATTAAGCTGGTTATTTTCGACATTCCTGAAAAAAAAAAATCATGATTTCATTGATTTGTAGAAGCTAGCTAATTCATTATTATTGACAGATTTTTAGAACTCACAATATTTGGAGATTTGGAAATGTCGCAAGAAAATCCGGAATATTCCCTTGTAACCCGTTGTTGGCTTATTTATTTTTTTGTACCCAAACCCTAGTATGTAGATACACAAAACCCTAAACCTAACTTGGTGGAAATATAAGGCATAACCGTAAACAGTGTTTACGGTTTCATTAAAACCGTAAACACTGTTTACGGTTTTAGGGTGAACTAAAATTAGGTTTAATTATCTTATAATTAAATAAGTAAAATTGAAAAAAAAAATTAATAAAAAAATAAAACCGTAAATAGTATTTACGGTTTCATGAAAATTTAAAAAAAAAATAAAAATTAAAACCGTAAACGTTGTTTACGGTTTTACAATTAATAAAAATCAAATTTTGAAGTCAGTGGGACTCGAACCCACGATCAACGATAAGAAGCCAGACGCCTTATCCATTAGGCTACGGGTACTTATTGTTCAAAACTAGTTTAAATACTAAATTAATAAACAATATTGTTTAAATTAAAAAAAAAATAAAACCCACCACCCCAGCAAAAACGCATCTCGTTCCCTCCCTCCCCTGCCCACTGCCGACGCCCCCACCCTTCTTCTCCCTCCTTCCAACGCCGCCGACGGCGCCGCACATTCCGTCGACCACCGCCCATTGCCGTCGCTTGAACGCCGTCAACCACCGCTCCCTGCACCGCTTCCCGATCTCCTTTCTCTTCTCTCTCTCCACTGCCCATCGCCGTCAACCACCGCCCCCTGCCGTCTGCTGCGCCGCCGTCTACCACCGCCCCTGCCGTCTGCTGAGTTGTGCCGCCGTCGACCACCTTTCCCTGCGGCGGGCTGCACCGGGCCGATCCCCTTGTTCTCCACTTGCTGCCGTCGTTGCCGCCGCGCACGCCGCCACCGTCCGGCCTCCCCGAATTCGCACCAAGCACCCTATCCCTCGGCAATTCTCCACCTTCCCCACCATCTCGTGTAAGTTTTCTGCAGCTCTCCCGTTAATTAGATTGTATTTTGTTAATGAATCGGTCTCTTGGCAAATTCGGATTTATTTATGAAATTACTACTTATATTGTGTTATGCAAAAACAGAGAATATGAAATTAGAGATTATGTTGTGTGCTTGTGCAAAAACTGAAATAAAATGATTATGTTGTGTGATTATGTTGTGTGATAATGAATTGGTCTCTTGTTGTGTGCTTATGTTGTGTGATTATGTTGGACAATATAAATGTCATTCTGGTTTTGAAAATAATTTTTTATAAAATGTAGGGAATGGTATCATCATCATCTTCTCAAGATTTTGTTAATCAAGGCCCAATAGATCCTGAGTTATTGTATTATCAAAAGAAACACCGTTCATGTGGTGTTTTTTCCAATGATGAAAAGGCTATAGCTCCCATAGGGTGTAGGAGGGCGGATAGTGTCTTTTGGATACATTATGCTGATTCTGTGTTACAATGTCCTTATATTATGCAGCATATAGAACAAATGGGTTTTCATAGAGTGCTCCGGTTAGGAAATATTGTCCTAGACCGGAGTTTAGTTCAGAGTTTAATTGAAAGGTGGCGTCCTGAGACGAGCACGTTTCATTTTAGTTTTGGAGAGGCTACTATCACTCTACAGGATGTAGAGTGCCTTTTAGGAATAAGAACTGAAGGAAATGCTGTGACAGGGAGCGACGAAGCTCCAGAGGGGGGATGGGGTCCGTATATTGAACATCATTTAGGCATCCGGCTCCGGGAAGTTAGTGAAAATAGAATATTCTTAAGAGATCTTGAGGATTTTATTGCCTTAAATGAAGCACAACTTCAATTAATCGATAATTGGCCTTTGAAGCGTGCCCGGGTTGTAATTAGTTATATTTTAGGTGGGTGGTTGTTCCCAGATAAAAATGGGAACAGTGTTTATTGTCACTTAGTTCGCGCATTAATTGAAGATAAAGCATCCGAACTAAGTTGGGGTAGCGCTTGTTTGGCCGTTCTTTATAAAAATCTAAGCAAAGCAGCGATGTATCCGCTACCGAGTACCGTTGGCGGTTGCTTAGTACTCTTGCAGGTAATTAGTAAAATTATTTAACTTATTTTACGAATGTAATTTATTTTAATATATATTAATTGTTATGTATTTCTATTTATCAAGATTTGGGCATGGCAAAGATGTTTGCCTGTGCAGCCTCGGCCAATCACTCCTTATGTGGAGTTGCCCACGTTGCATCCACATGGTTACCGGTAAATATCTCGCTTTTTAAAGAGTTGATCACTTATTTTTTTTAATTACTTACCATGAAATTCTTATTTGAAATTGCAGATGGTCGGGCCGTAAAGATCACACAAATGTTATTAGGCATAACCTGGAATCCTACAGACAGCAGTTGGCCCTCATGTCCGAGGATCGGGTATATTTAGTTACTTATAGTTATTTAATTATAGTTACTTATTTTGTAATTCTTGACTTTAAATTTTTGGACTGTAGTTTTTATTTTTTCCATATGAGGACCGAAACTGGTATATCCGGTCCGATCAGACTCCTTGGACCTCCACCACCTTTCTGGTATGTTTTGAGGCGGTCGCGTGTTACCAGTCGGAGCGTGTCAAGCGACAGTTTGGTCGCATTCAGGACATACCAGATTCCGAGTTTTTGCTTTGTGGCATTGAGGAAGTCAAGAAATATGTCAATTGGAAGAGAACCGGACATACGAACAAAGATTGGAGGTTTAATCATTCTATCCCGGTGAAGATCTGGGATGATAGACACAACCTACAAAATGTTCACCTCGGAGAAAACCCCTTGGTTCCCGGAGCACCCACAGTCTCACCAAATTACCTGGAATGGTTCGACCTAAGAACCGTTAAGTTTATAGAGAATCCGGCACATCGGCGGCCCAAGCCTGACGATGGATTCAGATCACAGGGTGATCGACTACGATTACTGGTTAGTTTTAATTTAATCATTTTTATATTTTTGTATTTTAAATATACGCATAATACACAACTTGTTATAATCATTTCAGCTTAATCGGCTGGGTGACATAGACCATATGTTGGATGCTTCTCTTTTACACTATGGTACTATGTCTGCTCTTTCGAATGAACAAATGCCCATGCTTCTCGAAAACTTCAGAAATATGAAGCTTCAGGTCGCCCAATCCTTCGACTTATCCGGTGATGTGATGCAATCAGCTATCCATCCTTCACAATCAATTGTCAATGAGGATCCGGGCGCAGATGGTCGTCCATTTGGGGTAGTGCACCGGGTTGGACGCGGAGGAGGAGGTAGAAAACCGGGTGGTGGACGGAGAAGGAGACATTTGATTGAGCAAGAAGTTCCGCCACATAATTCTCCGGGTGCTGAGTTTTTCCAGGGTCTTGAACATCTGCAGCCTGAACTAGGGGCAGACGCCGGTAACAAAATATAATTAATTGTTTATTGTTGTATTTGATATGATTTGGTTAACAATTCTTTTTGTTTTTTGGATTTTGTAGGTACGGTTGATGAGACCGGAGCAGATGATGCAGACACGGCTATGGGTGAGGAGGATGATGAGACCGGAGCAGATATGGATGATCACGATGAATACACCCTCAGCCATCAGTTTGGTGATGAAGCTACTCCTACAGGTATAAATATTTATAATTTTATTGTTATATGAATGTCTATTGATTCAAAAAAATGTGTTACATTTGTAGCAAGTCAACCCACTAATCCACCGGCCAGCCGGAGCAAAGGAAGGGGCAAAAGACACAAAATCCTATCATTTTTTAAAAAAAGAGGCCCTGAATCATCATTTACCGATCCATGATTGTATTTTACATTTTTTTCACTAATGTTGTAATTTTTGATGAATTCTACGAATGTTGTAGTTGTTTTTTTTGCTGAAGAATGTTGGAGAATTCTACGAATGTTCGAGTTTGGATTTTTTTGCTAGATTTTGGATTTGATTGGTTTTCTTTGTACAGGTTCGGTATAGACGTAGATACGTATAGGTCATGCCAAAATTTTTGGAAAAATAATCATATTTTTTGAAAGATAATCATATTAATCATAAGTATGAAATATAGTTCAATTATAATGAAATTAATTGAAATATAATCATAAGTATGAAATTAATTGACGCTTGCCAGCTGTCTTCAAATATTAAATTTAAACAATGGCTATAAAACCAAGAAATGAACTCAGTCCCCACCTTCATTATAGAATTAATTGAAATATAATCATAAGTATGATCTATAGTTCAATTATAATGAAATTAATTGAAATATAATCATAAGTATGACTAAATTTGTATAATGCTGCCATACCTCTCTCGTCACAAAGATCAAAAGCACCCCACTGCGGCTTTGAGATAAACTGTAACGTTAGTTCGAGCTCCCACATTGAATTGTTCCAACCGGTTGCTTCAAATATTTTTTCTTTCAACTCCGAGAGATCCAACGATTC
>JAPKLW010003215.1:17712-47613 GCA_026898455.1 Plectranthus barbatus | reverse complement strand
CATATTTTTGTGGGAAGACATTCAGACCCAAGTTTTTATGCAATTCACGTTTTATCTTTCTATGATGAATATTACTCTGAATATGTGTAACTAATCTCTTCATCAGATTCTAGGGTTTCGAATTATCAATGTATACATGTTTGATTAATTGAATTATTTTCCCTTTCCCTTCGTAGTTTGTGAAATATGTGCTTATTTATAATCTTGATTTGCTGATCACATCTTAGGATTATCTAGTTGATTACTTGAGACGTAACTGTGATAGCTTTCAATGGAAAGAGATTTTCACAATATAATCTGATTTCTTGTCGTAACTGAAGGAGATTGATTGTAGGAATAAATCTATAGATATTTGGAGTTAGTTAATTTATCTTGAGACCGAGCGGAGATAGGTAATTAATTAATCTACTTTATGAATTGTCTAACAAAGAAGTTCATAATATTTTTCTGATGTTTCACTACGAAGAGGAATTAAAATTGGGAATTAATCAATTCATTCATCCATGTCATACTTGATAGGTAGATATCCCTAGAATATGTGCTCCTCTTATTTGAATCCAAAAGCCTTTTAATTTCCTGTTTAATTTTCATTAGCAAGTATTGCGATTTTCAAAACAACCAAAACTTTTTAATTGATTTTCCTGACCAGTATTTTGAGAATTTATGATTTAGTACTTAAGATTTTTTCGTTGCTTCATTCCCCTGGATCAATAACTTTAGGGTTTATAAATTTATTTGCCACTATTTCTATAATTAATCTGTAGAAATTACAGTGATCAATGGGATGTGCCTCAAAGTAAGGCGTTAGTTTTCGAGCAGAGTTGACCAATGACAGCACCAACTTTTCCACGACAATATATCTAGCTTCGGGATGTTGGATGGTCCCAAACTCTCGTACGAGGACCGATCTTACTACCTTTTCGGACACCGAGAGGTACAGCAAGAGTACCTCCCCAGCCTCAGGTTTGGCCAGGACTGGAGGGCTGGTTAGGTAGTGCTTTAGTTCCTCCAAGGCTTTAGCGCATTCATTGGTCGATTCGAATATCTTTTCCTTCCTTAGTACCTGGAAGAAAGCTACGATTTTCTCAGAATATTTCACCACGAAACTACTTAATGCCGTGAGCCGGCCAGTTAGCTTATGTACCTCTTTCAAGTTTTGGGGATAATGAAGTTGGTGTATTGTTTTTATGTGGGTGGGATCCGCTTCGATCCCTCTCTTGGTGACAATGTACCCCAGGAACTTGCCAAAGGATACTCCAAATACGCATTTGGAGGGATTGAGCTTCATGTTGTATCTTTCGAGGGTTTTGAAAGGTTCACGGAGGTGACCGACATGAACCTCAACTTTGAGGGACTTGACTAGCATGTTGTCAATATACACCTCTATGGTTTTCCGATGAGGTGCTCGAACATTTTGTTGATCAATCTCTGATATGTTGACCCGACATTCGTGAGGCCGAAGGGCATCACTTTATAGCAATATATTCCCTTGTTGGTCTTAAAGGTAATCTTTTCTTGGTCCGAATGGTTCATCTGAAATTTTGTTGTACCCTACGAAGGCTTCCATGAAACTTAGGAGCTCGTGCCCTGTAGTCGCGTTTACGATGCTGTCGATGTGGGGCAGCGGGTAAGGATCCTTGGGACAAGCGTTGTTGAGGTTAGTAAAGTTGATGCATACACGGTTCTTGCCATTCTTCTTCTTCACGACTGCGATGCCAGCCACGTTGGGTATTTGACTTCCCGGACTGACCCAATGCTTAGGAGCTTATCAATATCTTCGTTGATGGCCTGATTTTTCTCAGAGCTAACCTGCATCGCCTTTGCTGAATAGGCTTTTTACGATGATCTACTTGCATCCCACCTCTGGGTCGATTCCCATCTTATCCTTGTGGGACCAGGCAAAAACATGCGGTTGGGACCATAAGAACTGCAAGGATCGGAGCGTACTTCTGGGGTGAGCTCCGCTCCGATGAAAGTAGTATTAGCGGGGTCATGCTCTTCTAAACAAAATTCTTCTAGCTCTTCGTGTGGCATGGACTTAACAGGTTTTGTGACTATGTTCACCGCCTTGAGAGTGGTGTAGTAGCATTCTCGGGATGTTGTCTGCTCCCAAAGAATAGTGTGTATTCCCCACCTCATAGGGAACTTAACCACCTGCTGGTAAGTGGAGGGGACAACTTAGAGCTCATGTAGCCACGGTCTTCCCAAGATGGCCTGGAGCTCATTTAACCCGAGGGCATATCCACGACCTGGAAAGTCAGATCTAGATTCTCTCCACCACAATTTAGTACCTAGCACGTTTGCTGAGCTCCTGTTATCCACCAGGATCCGTTGAACACAGAAGTTTGATATTGGTAGAGAGATGACCAGTGCGTCGTAGTGCCGGTGGTGAATCCCTGCTGTTTTTGCTGGTAAATTTGATAACTTTGTGCTCCGCATTCTTGCGGGGTACCCAGTCCATGTTTCTCGCAGCACGAAAAGCTCTTTTAGCGGAGCTGCAATTGATCCTGCTTACTTCCAGTCCTCTGGTGGTATAATGGACAGTTTTCTCTGTGGTTGTCGAAGTCGGGACCTCGTCATTGACCGGCTTCTTCCAGAGTTGTCTTTTCCTCGGGTCTAGGTCTTTTTCCACTTTGGCGATAGGTATTCCATGACCTCGATCCGTAGTGCTCGGCAATCTTCCATACAGTGACCATGGTCATTGTGAAATTCACCAAATTTCTTTGTGTCCCGTGAGGCAGGGTCTGTTGCCATCCGGGGTGGCCACCTTACAGCTCCAGGCATCTGCTTTAGCACATTGTTCACCGTGTCCGCGGGCAAGACACTCAGGGTGTAGTCAGGTATGTGGGGAGCACTGCTCCTAGTTGCCCGTACGTACGGATGCAGCCTCGTATCCTTTTTTTCGCGGGGATCGTACTTATCATCTCTCATCGACCATCCTGTGGTGCGCAAGGCATTCCTTCGTGAGACACGGTAGGGCTCGCCCTCTTCCCATTTTATACGAGCCCCAGCTTTGTTAAGGGCGTCGTCCAGCGTTTGGCACGGGTACAGGGTCAGCTCCTTATAGAGATCGGAGTCCACATCGAGAACCTTTCAAAAGGCCCTAATTGCGATGGACTGAGGGCAGTTTGGAATGTTAACCAACTCCTTGTTAAAGCGGGTAACGTAGGATCGTAGGGGTTCTCGCGACTTCTGAATGATGGCGTAAAGTTCGTCAGGGTGTTTCACTAACATTCGGGTGCTAGCGTACTACCTTTGGAACAACTGATGAAGTTCGGTTAAGGTGGTGATGCTTCCTTGCGGGAGGCTTACGAACCACTCCAGGCAGGTTCGGTCAAACTGGACCCAAAGTTCTTGCACATGCGAGCCTCACGCTCCTCGGCCAGTACTAAAGTAACAAACATCTTTTGCTTGTAGATTGCAATGTGGTCCCGTCATATGGAATGAAGTATGGTGGGACGAACCTCGCGGATATTTCAACGTTCGCAATGTTGGGCACGAAAGGTGATTCCGCGTAGCTTTCCCTTGGGATATTCCTTTCTGATGGTGGTACGCATGGGATGCAAGCGAGCAGGGACTCAAAGTAATTTAGGTGACTCTTGATCGCACTCATTGTCATGGTGGCAGCTGCTAGGATCTTAGCCCCCCAGTCCCAGTCTAGGTTCTTTCTCCGGTGTTGGGAGGGACGTTCTTGCCGCGTCCACTAGTGTTGTGGTCGAATTCCACGTTCAGATTCCTCGGGGTGACTGGCGGGTGTCGCGTGGAGCTTTCAGGAGTCGTGACCCAAGGTTGGTGGTTTGTTGCAGGCCTTGCCGCCTGGAGGGGTTGGTTTTCCTCAAGCACTTCCCGACAGGCTCTCGTCATCTGCTCCATCTGAAGGTTGATCTTGGCGATCTCCTATTGCGTATCTTAGGCCTGGTTCATGAGTTGCGCCACGGTTGGGTTGTCCATCATTGATAGAGGTGGCAGTGGGAAGCTTAGTGCCAGCTGTGTTGCACGGTGTTGCTCCATCCTGAGTAGGAGGTTCTGGAGCGCATTTTCTCATGTTTCCAGGACTTTCTCCCACCCTTGGGAGCTTTTGGCATCGGATCTCATTGCTGGAGCGCATTCATCGGTCATTTCTTGCAAAAAGAATGTACTTGTGTTCCAAAGGACCCACGGTGGGCGCCAAATTGTTGAGGTTCGATTTGTGATTAGATAAGGACCTTCAGAACTTGTAATGATTCAAATAGAATTATGACCGATGAAATAGAATGAAAGGACAATACAGTATTAAAATACTTAATTCGTAAAAATGTGCATGAGTGAAGCTAAGTGTGTGAGTGTATAAAGCTAAAAAGCGTGTGTGAAAATGAGTTATCGGTGTCCCTTTTTTAGACCAAGGGAGACCGTTACCGCCCTAGCTATTTTTACGTGAAGTTTTGATATTTGGGGCGGACCATTGATGAGCTATGAGCTAGTGTTTCCGTTGTGTGGCAAATTCTATCTGTTGGTGGCGCGAGGCCTCCAAGGGTGGTTCCAACTTTTAGGGGCCATTGACGTGCAGTCCTTCAACTTTCTTCCAAGGTTCACGCGCCTCCGGATTTAGGTCTATTGTCTCCTTAGGGGGACGTCCACGGGCACCAAATCTTCACATTTAGTCTTTGGAGTGGCATTTCCGAGGTTAAGGAGGTTGTCTTACTACCTGGGAGCTAGACCATGCCGATGGCTGGTTGGGTCATCCCGAGAGTTAGGTCTGATGGGCCATGAAGAGCTCGTTAAGTGGACACCTTTTTGGGTCGTCGCTATCGTTATCAGGTCTGGGCCTAGTTGTTGGTCCCTGAGATCAGAGTCGTCGTGGTAATAATAAGATATACATACGAAATGCAGCGGAATAAAAGTTAGTGTTTCCTTGTAAGTAGGTTATTCTTAACTTAGGGTTTTTGGTTCACCTTTGCTTAATTTACTTTTTGCAGTTATACTCTAGCAACTCCGTTGCTAGGTTAAATTGTCGTAGCTCAAAAGTAATAGAACAGTAATCAACAAGAGAACACAAGGTTTATAGTGGTTCGATCAAATGATCTACGTCCACTCCTTAGCTGAATCGTTAAGAGTTTCACTAAGAAAGTATAAGGTGTACAAAGAGTTTTCTTTCCTGTAAAGCAAGCAGCCGACGTTTGGTCCGTCTGCTCCACGGCTATCTTCCGATACTCCGAACCTTTCAGGTGTGGCTCTGGCTGAGTCAAGGGCGCACCTTCGTAAAACTCGCTTTTACCACCTGTGGAAAAACTCGCTTTTACCACCTGTGGAAGAGTTTAAAGTTCCTTCCGAATTATCCTTCATTCTCGGCTTCAGTGCCCATTCTAATCAATTCCCTTTCGAGAAATTGACTTCTGGATACTTTCTATAACGAAAGTGATCCCAATGATTGATGATTCTTGAATCACTTCAAGAATCTCTCAGATGAGTGTCAGATGTGTAGTGGGACACTCAAGGAGTTGAAGGCTTTTTGATATCTCGGTATTATGCCTTTCAACTGAACTGCTCTTAGGGCTTTTGTCTCTTTTTGGAAACTTTCGTACGTGTGTTTGCGTTAGAGAGCGAGCAGCTCCTGCATCTTCCTTTGACTTGCCTTTTATAGTGGTTTTCTCGAAGTTTGAGTCGGCAAATCCGTTTAGACACAATGGATCTTTCTTCTTAAATACAGGTAGCTTTTTACTAACTTTTCTGTCTCCGTACAGGCTTTTCCGTCCTACTTCTGACAGGTCTAATCTTCGCGTGTTGGTCAGAATAGAGGTGTAGCAGTTGTAGAGATTTGTTTTGCTGTGCCTTTACTGGAAAGGGATGCTGGAAATCTTTCAGCATACTACTGGACTTGGTGCGCAGCAAATGCTCTTCTGCTTCTCTGGCTTCGGATTGCTAACACCTTTAGCAGCCTGTGACGTGTTATCAGATGCTGACTCCTCAGCATTCTGCTATCACTAATTTTCTTCTTCTTCTTGCTTTCCTGTTGTCTGCTGAGATTCTTCCAAGCAACCTATTCTATTACAACTCGATGTTTACCCTATACAGGACATTACATAAGTTGCTAAGCTATGCTAAGGTTCAGCAATGATCAACCATCTACTAAGGTTTGATCCAACAAAACCTTTTACATTGTATTCCTAAGGGTAATTCAGGAATATTTTCCCAACAATTTCCCCATTTTTGGTGCGATCAAAGCTTACTAAGGATTGCTGAGACTTAGCATCGAAAAATTCTGAGTTACAAAGAAATTTCTAGACAAACTATCTCAGAATCTTACTTGCTTTAAGTCCTTAGCGAAAATATTATAAGTAAATCATTCAGCAAACATTCAAACATTCTTGGCTTATCTTCCAGATTCTGATTTATTGAATACACAGAGAGTGTATTTCAACTATTCTACGCACTCGAAAAATAAAAATTTAGACAATAAGATTTTGTCATGATTCCGATGATTTCATATATAATATTGCAATTACAAGTTTAGTGAAATCAGTTCAGAATCACGGCAAAAAAAAAAAATGAACATGACAGATGGGAGTGACCTTAGTTCTGGGCGTCTGGTGGAGGTTTTGGCTTCTCAAGGGATTCCACCTTCCTTGTTGTCATGGCTAAGAGTTTCTCCATTTGCTCGATACGAGCTCGTTTTCTGCTTTCTGTTGTTCTTCAAAATTCATTCTTCGTTCCATCATTGCTCTTTTAAACTCTTTTTCTTTCCTCAGCAACTCAGCTTCCTCTGATTTCACCCTTGCTTGTTCAGCAATCATTCTTTCTTCCCCCTCTTTGAGCGCATCCAAAACAGAGGTGGTGAAAGACTTGTGTGCAGCAAGATCAACGCTGAGAGTTAACACATTTGTTTGCACCGTAGAGACGGTTTCTTCCACATGTGTGATTTTGTCAGTAACTTGACCAACCTTTTGCTGGACCTCAGAGGCAGAGGTTTTAAATTCAGATATTGCTCCTCGTACATCAGCAACCTATCTTAGGACTTCTTCATTGAATCTGGCTTGCTGGATGTCGCGTTGATGAGTGCGTTGTGGAGTATGTTGACAAGAGATTGAAAACTCACTTGTACTGGTTCAGCAGCAATAGGAACGTCGGAAATGACCATTTTGTTACTGGTTGCTCTGGTGGTGAGTTCACCGACTTGTCCTTCCACTGTTATGATCGCAGATTCTGGGACAGCGACTTCGATCGTTTGGGTGGTAGCTTCAGCAACCACATTGGTATCTACTTCCATTGAGTCACTCACTTCATCTTGATCGGGATTTGAAGCAGGACCTTGAGGCTCAGAAGCTTGAAGTAAGGCAGCAGCTCGAGTATAGTCTTTCTGAAAAATTGATCATTTTGAGATGATCCTGTCGCTTAGCCTCTTCTTCCTTTGCTTGTTCAAGAGCGGCTAGTTCTAGGCTTCTAACTCGGAACTTCTCTTCATAAGCAGCCTTTCTTTTCTGATAAGCATCCATTGCAGCCCTTTGTCGTTTGGTTAGTTGTATGTGTGCTAGAGACTTCTGATCTGGAGCAAACTGAGATTGGGGTAGTGACAGGGATGCGGAGTATTTTCGGTGGGCATGGATGGCTTGTAGTCTTGCAATCACTTGTTGATAATTAAACTGTTTCATGCAGGAGGGCTGATCCATCCATTCGTTTGCCCATAATTCTTCGGAATGCCAGAAATTTAGACCTTTCCGTGCAATAGTAATCATCCGTTCTTCAAAACAGAGTTCATGCATAATGTAATCATATGTTTTCCATCGTTGGAATTGTTAACCAAGCACCTTTCCTTCTTCTGTTCCTTCATCAATTTCAACATAGAAGACCGCGACAATGTCCCTACATATTTCTTGATCTACAAATGCTAAGATTTCATCACTCCAATCTCGGAAATCCGCATTCGAATCATCGTCAAGCGAGACAGATGCGCACCACTGAGCTACCCTTCTAGATTGGAAGAGTTTCCCAGGCAAACCATGAAATGGGATCCTCAGTTGTTCGTTTTCCAAGGTGGGGAATTGCCTTAGGGTTTTGGCATCAAATACCTCAGTAGATTCTCCCTCAGAATCAGATTCTGATGAGCAGGTGGATTCATCCAAAAGTCCAGTAGAGGAGACTTCTTGCTCTATCTTATCATTTGTATGATCCTCAATAGCAGCAGCGGCTGTTGTCTCCTCAGCGACATGGACTACTTCAACAGTGTCCAGCATAGTTACTTCAGCTACAGTAGACTCTTCAGCAACTGTATGAGTCATGGCCTCAGCAGGCGGTTCTTTTTAAGATTCAGTAATCTTCTCCTCAGTAGCTGGTTCGCTTTCAGATTCAGTGATATTTTCCTCAGCAGCTAGTTTGTTAGTAGACATGTTGATGTCTACAGGTTCCTTTGTGGTTCCGGACGACCCTATATCCTTATCCTTGGGAGATATAACATCTGTTGCTTTGTGTGGTTCGTCCCTCTTTGAACTATCGCCTGGTTCACGAATCTGAACTTGTTTGCCCTTGGAGTGTTCCTTGGTGTTGAAGGCTCCAGAGTGGATCATCGTGTCTAGCTCCGCGTCAGTCATGCCGTCTTCTTCTTCTGATATTTTTGCCGGTTGAGTGACTTCAACAAGGATTTCCACTTCTTTTCCCATCTCAGTAGACTCTGTTGTTGTTTTTCCTTTCTTTGCTGCTCTGCTCAATTCGTCAACAGCTTCCTCGTTTGATATTGAACTAACCATCTTCTTTTGAGCCTGTCGCTCATCGTGAGATCGCTTGATTTGTTCGAAGTTCAAATCTCTTCCTTCAAACGTAATTCTTTCAATCTCCTTTCTATATGCTTTTATTTCATGTGCTTTCTTTGCATCGTTCTGTTTCCTTTTAGTTTCACGAATGCCTTTGACACTTTCCTCAAAGCTTTTAGAGGACAAGGGTGGGTCAATCTCCTTTCCGGTGGCAGCAGCATGATCAGCAGTTGCTTTCTTTTTGGTATCATCGAGTTCGTGAAGTTCAGTGGTTTTGAACAGCCGTTGACGAGTAGATCTTCTCTTTTCTGTTGGCACAACTTTTGTTTGTTGTTCAGATGAAATTGGAAGGGCAAGTTTACCAATCACGAGCGGTGGCTGTTCCGCTGCTTTCTTCTCCATGATCTCTTCTATCCTTTTGGTAGGTATATCACCGAGGGTTACAATGTCATCGAGTTGCTGAAAGCATTGTCATGTTTCAGCATTCTTAGTCAATACCGCTATTTCTTCAGCAGTGACAGGTGATGCCGCCTGCAGCACCTGATGTCCTAGTGAGCTTTCGTCGACTTCCTCATCTGAAGTGGGTTTATCCTTATCGACATTGGACTTTCCAGTCAACTTCTTTGGTTTCTTGAAGTCAAGAGGGTTGGCTTCCTTCCTCGTTGCTGGAATGAAATCAGTGGGAAGGAGCTTCACAGCTTGATCAATCTTCGTGGGGTGCATGACTAACTCCAGAAACTTGCTGATTTTCAATCTAAAGTTAACATTCGATGAGAATGTTCCATCGACGGACATGTGATCATTCTTCTTGGCATGTTCTGCCCATCGTCCGAAGAAAAATTCTGCCCAATTGCCCTTCACTCTGTCCGTGAGAGCCATCATGACAGCGTACTTCTTAGCAGATAACTCAGAGTATGATCCAACATCACATTGAAACATCTTGATGACCAATTCAGCAAGAGTTTTAAACTCATCTTTTAGGGCGTTAATGGGGGTGGCCGTCTTGAAAGTAATTGGCTGACCTTTCCTATCCTTCAATTGGCCAGGCTTCTTCCACAGATTCCAACGCCGTTCCATTTCATCATAATCTGCTACCTTGTATTGAGATATATGTTCCCCCTCATTTCAAAGACTAAAGGTCTTAGCAAGTAGATCGGCATTTACTTCGATTATGGTTCCATAAACAAAGGTTTTGAAAGATTTTCCATCCTTACTCAATACTGCTCTGACATAGAATTCAGATACCATATGTGGATGAAAATGTACAGGTTTAGCGGTTAAGTATTGAATTACCTATTCGCTGTCAAGGATATCCATTATTCAATCCGGGATATGTTCAGCAGCAAGACGTTTGTACAGTATGCGATCTTTCAAGATTTGAGCTAAACGCCTTTGCTCTTTTGTGTGCCCGCTCTGTGTTTTCTTCCGAGCCATCATAACTAGTTGACCATATGATATTGAATCGTCAACATCTTTCTTCTTTAGAATGTCGGTAAAACCTGGTGCATGTCGCGAATGCAGGGGTTCTTCAGAATTTGGTGGAAAATTGAAGATACGGGGTTTACTGGATTCAGATTGATGTTTATGGGAAGTGGGTTTCTGGGATGATGAGGCTTTGGGATTAGAGGCCATGTCTTTTAGAAAGAATTTTGAGTAATCTCGAAGAATTCGGAGATTTTGAATTTTGGGAATTCTGCTCTGGATTTCGAAGGAGATAGAATGAACAGTGATCAGAGCACGATAGGGTTAAACTTTTGAATGAGAGATCTAACGGTTGAGGTAAATTCTGAAGGGGGTTAGATCAACAGTTCATAAAGAACGCGTCTTTCCATATGGCTTCCCATGCTTCAAGAAACACTCAAGTGTGTCTGATGTGGCATCTCCTCAGTTGATGCCGCCGTTTGGTTCATTAAATACGCCTTATCGGGTCCCATCAAGTTTGAATTTTGAGTCATCCCGCCTCGATTTCGGATATGTTGTTGCTTCTGATCTAGCAGCCGTCCAAGGATGCTGATGGATGGTAGTAAGTCTCAGCACCCAAATGCACAAAATGATCTGCTAACTTTGCAAGAGATTCATCAGCATCTTTTGAAGTTCTGCTGAGTCTCTGAAGACTTTGTTCGAAAACCGTAATGATGATGAGATCCTCGAACCTTTCAATGCTTCCCACATAATATTGCTGAAATGATTTGACTCTCCATGCATACACGTCGATTTCTTTACTCGCGATGTTCCGTATTCCAAGAGACGAATCATTGTGATCTTCAGACAGATTTTTCTCTTTCTTCGCGTCATAATTGGCAAATCCTCAATAAATGCCTCCGTTCGAGATTATCCAAACATCTCAACTTCCATCCTCACTTGACTCATATTTTCAACCTTCCTTTCTATAAGAAAATCAAGTTCCCTTCTTCACGTATAGATTCTCCTCCAAGAACCATAGATATCAGGCGCAACCTGATTTTGGATTAGCCGGGTGTGGATAGATATTATCTGGATGATTGTGATGTGGCGGTGAAGATCATGTCTGCATTGCAGTGGGGGGGTCTTTGTCAATTTGCATGTGCCACTCCTCATCTTTTCCAGGAGGAGGTGTTGAGGGACTTCCTTGGTGATTGCTATGTCGAGCTGAACGTAATTTACAGGGTGTTCCATGGTGAGCTTGTTCGTTGGACCCCTGACACTTTTGCAGTGGATTTTGGGCTTCCTCGAGGTCCTTTGTCGGTGGAGGACTATCTTGTAGAAGAGGTGGCTCTAGAATGGGTGGCATGGGAGAAATGGCGTCATTCTCCTCGTTTTGAGTTTAGCCCTGACATTCCAACCTCTGGTCTCCAGACTTCATACTGGGTGATGTTTCGTATTGCCCATGGTATTCTGCTTGGAGAGGAGCCTTATGACTCTGTTTCTCAACGACTGTTTGGCAGGTGATGATGGCTATGGATGATGCTGCCTCTGTGGACTGGGCCGGATTCTTTTTCAAGAATGTCTTGGAAAGCATCAAGCTTCATCCGTTCGTGCCACTGCGGAATGGAATGCAGCTTAGCTGGTTGATGGAGAAGTATTTTCCGCAGATTACTGACGGTCCATCCAACCTTCAAGGAGCTGATTTCTATCCTTATAAGCCAGTCTCGCATTTCTAAAAACATAATGAATCCTGTAGTAGATCTATGTTTCCCTTTTGACTGATGTTGTAATGTCCCTCCTTTTAAAAAATGTAATGAAATTCCTCCCTTTTGTAATGCATGACTATCTTTAGTGATGAATAGTTGTATAACACAACGATCTTCGGCATATCTTCATGACAAAAGATAGATTTTATCTTTATTTTTCATGATCTGCTGAGCAGATACAATCTATCTGCTGACTGTTTAGAGGGGTGTTTTCGATATTTGCCATTATCTTAGCAGACTTCATTTAGCAGAGACCTTCATAGTATGCTGAAGATAATAAAGTGAAATCCACGAAAACCAGAAAGAATGAGAATAGCATCTCATTCATCCACAACAACGTCTAACTCCATCATGCACAATTTGATACATAACTCTTTGAATCTGGTTTCTGCTAGAGGTTTAGTGAAGATGTCAGCTATTTGATCCTCCATGCATATACGCTGAATATCAATGTCCTTCTTTTCTTGATGATCACGAATAAAGTGATGTCGGATATCAATATGTTTGGTTCTGGAGTGATGTACTGGATTCTTTGTGATGCACATAGCACTGTTGTTATCACAGAAGATTGGTACACATTCAGGAGAAATGTCATAATCCTGAAGTTGTTGTCGAATCCACAGGATTTATTTACAGCAACTAGCAGCCGCGACATACTCTGCTTCGGTGGTTGATGTTGCTACCGAGTGCTGCTTTTGCTGAACCAGCTGATCAATTTATGTCCAAGGAATTGACATGTTCCACTGGTGCTTTTCCTATCAATCTTACATCCTCTAAAATCAGAATCAGAATAACCACTCAGAGTTAGACTGTCGGCTCTTGGATACCAAATTCCTAATCCTTCTGTGCATTTCAAATATCTAATAATTCGCCTTGCTGTATCTAGGTGCGTTTTGTTCGGTTGAGATTGATATCTAGCACATAGTCCCACAGCATATGATATATCGGGTCTACTGGCTGTAAGATATAGCAGAGATCCAATGATCCCTCGATATAAGGTAGGATTCACTTCTTCTCCTTCTTTCTCGAGATCTGCTATGCACGCATTGCTGATGGGAATCCTTAACCTCTTGGTTTTCTCTGGACAGTACATAGCAATCAGATCCCACGTGTATTTTCTTTAATGAATGAAAATTCCTTCATCTGATTGTTGAACTTGAAGTCCAAGAAAATAAGATATCTTTCCCATCATACTCATTTGAAAGTTGCTCATCATTAGCTTGGAAAATTTGTCACAGAGATCTTGATTCTTTGAGCCAAAAATGATATCATCAACGTAAATTTGCACAAGTAGGATGCTTCCTTTGTCTCTAATACGGAAGAGTGTTTGATCAATCCTTCCCTTTTTGAAACCATTGTCGAGCAGAAACTTGGATAAAGTTTCGTACCATGCCTGTGGTGCTTGCTTCAATACATACAAAGCTTTTCTCAGCTTATAGACTTAATTTCCATTCTCAAACCCTGGGGATTGCTCAACATAGACTTCTTCTTTGAGCTCGCCATTGAGGAATGCACTTTTTACGTCCATTTGCATGACCGAGAATTCATGGTGTGCAGCATAAGCAAGGGATAGCCTAATTGCTTCCAATCTGGCTACTGGAGCAAATGTCTCATCATAGTCAATACCTTCACACTGTTTGTATCCTTTGGCTACAAGACGTGCTTTATTCCTTACCACCACGCCTGATTCGTTCTTCTTATTCTTGAATACCCATTTGGTGCCTATAACATTCTGATGTTCTGGTCTATCTACCAGATCCCATACATGATTGCGAGCGAATTCAGCAAGCTCCTCTTGCATAGCTTTTACCCAGTCTGGATCGCGTAAAGCATCCTCAACTTTAGTTGGTTTCTCGCTTGATAGGTTGCAAGAAAACATTGCGGACCCTTGTCTTGTAAGAACAGGATCATTAACATCTCCAAGAACATCTTCAAGAGAATGAGCACGCAGCCATGCTTGTCTGATTGGTTCTTCAGCATTTCCTTCTCCGTCTCGATTATCAGTATGCTCCAAATCATTCGCTTGATCCTCAACATCTGGAGTGTTGATGATTTGTTCTTCTGTGGCAGAAATTCGTTCAGCAACTGGAGCTTCTACTATAGGAACATCATGATCTGGACTTTCTTCTTCAACAGGTATCTCAACAGCTGGCAACTCAGCACCTCCTGTGCAAAGGTCTTTAGCAGCATTTACTCCTTCAGCAATGATAGGATAATTTGAAGTCTCCTCATCAGAATCATCTAGCAGATTAAAGATATCCTTTTGAGGATTGGCCTCAGCATGATCATTGGCATCATTGGCTTGGTCAGCGGTTTGATCACCGGCTGAGCGCGTCTGGATTGGATCACAATCATTCATAGACTTAGTCGGGTCAATCCGTAAGTTCTCGAAGGAATTCAGAATTGATTGACCATTGACATCATCAGTCTCATGATTGATTTCCTTCGTCTCTTTTACAGCTCTGCGCACTAAGGTAGATTCATCAAAAATAACATTGAATGTTATTTCCACAATTCCAGTAGTCTTATTTAACAATCTATAACCTTTGTGAGTGGGGTGACCATATCCAAGAAGTACACCCTCATCTGACTTAAGTGAAAAAGTGTTAAGTTTCGACTTTTCGTTATTATGAATATAACATGTTGCTCCAAAAGCACGTAGATAATCTAAATTAGGCTTACAACCGTTGTATATTTCGTAGGGAGTATTGTTGAATCGTCCGTTAATGGAACTTCTGTTCTGCGTATAACAGGCTGTCATGACCGCTTCTCCCCAATATTTAGCAGGTAAGTCAGCATCGGCTAGCATATATCGCACTGCTTCTTTCAATGTTCGATTCCTCCTTTCTGCTAGACCATAATGCTGCGGGGTCCTAGCACTGGACCTCTCATGATTTATACCAGCTTCTGCGCAGAAATCCATGAGGATTCCATTGCAAAATTCGGTTCCATTGTCAGATTGAATCCTCTTCACAGTAACCTCTTTACTGCTTTGCTCCTTAAGAATTAGCTCGGGTTGGATGATCTTAACCTCATCTTTGGCTTTAAGCAAACGAACTCATGTGTACCTAGAATAATTATCAATTACCACAAGAGTATATATTCTTTTACTTACAGAGGGAGGAGTGACATGTCCAAATAGGTCCATGTGCAATAATTCAAGAATCCTGCTTGATGTATTTTTCTCTGGATTGGAGTGGAATGAGGCTTTGGTCTGCTTTCCTTGTTGACAGGCTTTGCATATTCCTTCCTTCCGAAATGTGATGTCATCAGGTAGACCTGCGACAAGCTCATTTCTGGCTATATGGTTAATGGTTTTAAAATTCAGATGATTTAACCTTTTGTGCCATAGCCATGTGGTTTCTTCTTTGTTTAGTGGTAGAAAGCATGAATGTTGTTGACCACTTTGCCAATCGACCACATAAAGACCTCCCTTCCGGATTCCTCGAAGTTTTACTTCTCCTTTAGCATTGTCAGCTATAGAACAACCTGAATGTATAAAAGATATTGTGTACCCGTTTTCGCATAGTTGACTTATGCTGAGTAAATTATGCTTGAGGTTCGATACAAGAGCCACATTGACAATCTTTAGTCCATTGCGTTCTATGCATACTCTGCCAAGTACTCTCCCCTTGCTACTATCTCCGAACACGACAGATGGACCATAGGATTTCTGAATATCTGAGAATAGATCTTCATCTCCCGTCATGTGCGCAGAACAACCACTGCCTAGGATCAACTCATTTGACATGTCTGATGTCTTCGCACTTGAATCCTGATCCTGCAAGAACAATTAGGTTGATTTAGGTCCCCATTTCGAGTCGGGTCCTGAAGGATTAGCTTGGATCATTGTTCCTTTTGGAACCCACATTTTGATAATCTTAAAGGTTTTCTCCTTGAGATTTATTTCGTTAACCTTCTCAACCTTTTGATGTGCATGTGTACGTGGTTGTGCGTTGTGTTCTTTTCCCTTCATCGTCCTTTGATGATACATGTATCTAGACTTCGGTTTCACATAGGTGTTTCTCTTATGTGGTGTGTAATGATAGTATTGGGGTTCCATTGAATGATGCTCAATGTGTCTTCCCGGAGAAAGGACAGGATTTGGCTTCTTGGCATTTGAAACATGATGCTCAGCCTTTGTCCTTGAGTTTGCTGAATAGTTCTGCTTAGCAGTCCTAAATTGAAAGCTTTGCTGAGATTCAGCATCTCTTGTGATGCTCTGCTGAAATCTTACATTCTGCTTGACCTTTTGCTGAGGTCTAGCATAGTGCTTGACATTCTGCTTGGGTTCAGCAGACTGCTTGATATTCTGCTGAGCGATCTGCTTAGTGTTTGATGATTCAACAACTATCGTATCCTTCTCTTTACGATCACCAAATATTTTTCCGGCAGAAACAAAAGTGATATTTCTTTTTGGCCTCAAAGTTTCATCTTCGTCATGACAACTGTGCCCAATTCTAGATCGATCACCGTGACGTCTCTGTTGGCTTATCAGGTTATTCAAGATATCCTGACTAGTCATATACGCGCAGACACACTTCACATTGGCTTTGTTTTTCAAAATCAAATTTTCTTTTTCAAGATTTTTTAAATTTTCAGAGAGCTTAGAAAATTCAGTTTTAAGTCTCGATAACTCTACACTATTGGACCCTAGTCTTTTGACTTCGTCGGTCAGGCTTGCAACTTTTTGTTTGAGTGAAGAATTATCTTCTCGATAGCATTTTTTAAGGTGTATACCTTTGAAAGTTCTAAAGATAGCTTTGTAAGATAATCTTCCTCAGAATCCAAGAAGGAATCCTCCGATTCAAATGTGTGTGCTGAGCATGAAGTGTTAGCTATAGATGTTACCTCTTGATTTTGGACTGCTAGGGCCGATTCTGAAGGTTGGTCAGCATTAGCGGATGGCTCACCATCCTCAATGATTCTTGCCATGAAGACCATTAAGGCTTCTTCTTCCTCATTAGTGGGATAATATTCCTCTTCATTGTCAGGAATATCTGGAACTTCTATCCGTGTCAGCCACGCCTTGGTCACAGCTCAGACTGCTCGCCTTTCGAATCTTTGCCGCAACCGTTCTCTTTCTTCAGGACTTACTTTTGGACAATCATGCTTCAAGTGATCAGGAGATTTGCATTCAAAGCATGTCCTTATCTTTTTCTCTGTAGGACACTGTAAAGAGATTGCTTTTGCATCCTTTTCGGCCTTTGCGTCCAAAATCATTTTTTGTGTCTTCTTCATCTGTTCCTCCAACTCGTCTATCTTTTGATTTTCACCGCTTGAGTTAGAAGTTGATGGAGTCTCCTTTGTTGGCGTTGTTGGTGTTAATCTCTCCTGATTATAAAATGGTTTCCTAGGAGATTTCCATTTGTTTGTGTCATTTTTTATGAAGTATGCTACGTCTTCTTGAGTTCCAACACTCGTTGCATTTGGATGTGCTATAGCAGCTTCATTCTTCTTCGACTGCTGAATGATGAATTCTGTGCCTTTAATTGAGAGAACACTTCAGCGGTAGACATGTTGCTCAAATCCTTTTCACTTAGGCTCGTCATCTTGACAGACCAATCACTTCTGGGATAGAGCTTGGATATTATCTTGTTGTTCATTTCTCCTTTGTCATATTTCTTGCCGACATTTTTGAGTTCTCCTATGATAGTGTTGAATCTTTCTTCCATCTGTTGAATGGTTTCACCCGGAACCATGGCGAAGGATTTGTATTTGTCTATAGCGACTTGTAGCTTGTTTCGCTTCATTTGTTCTGTCTCCTGAGAAACTTCACAGACGTACTCCCACATTTCCTTTGTTGTGTTGTAGTCTAGAGCTTTGTCAGACATCAGAGGAGGTAGACAATCCATGATTAGTTTCATGGCGATAAACTCCAGCTGGCCTCTCTTCTTGTCTTCAAGAGTCCATTCTTCATAGGGTTTCTTCACCATCTCAGGTCTGGGTTGACCACCAGCGGGTGCAGGGGGTGCAGTGTTAACCTTCATGATCTCTATAGGACCAACCGTGAGAATGTCCCTCATCTCTGCATGAATGCTCTGCAACTGGATCATGGCCTTCTTTTTCCATGTTTCAAACCCATCCTTGTTGTACTTTGGAAGAGTGTGATACGTCATTTTGATTCTTTTCGCCTTTACTTGAGCTATGTAAGACACAGATACAAGAAATGCATGGAAAAAACTAGGATCTAGGTCCTAAGCGACTCAGAAGGAGTCAGTTTTTCAACCTCCTGCTCTAATACCACTTGTTGGTCCCTGAGATCAGAGTCGTCGTGGTAACAATAAGATATACACACGAAATGCAGCGGAATAAAAGTTAGCGTTTCCTTGTAAGTAGGTTATTCTTAACTTAGGGTTTTTGGTTCACCTTTGCTTAAATTACTTTTTGCAGTTATACTCTAGCAACTCCGTTGCTAGGTTAAATTATCGTAGCTCAAAAGTAATAGAAGAGTAATCAACAAGAGAACACAAGGTTTATAGTGGTTCGATCAAATGATCTATGTCCACTCCTTAGCCGAATCGCTAAGAGTTTCACTAAGAAAGTATACGGTGTACAAAGAGTTGCCTTTCCTGTAAAGCAAGCAGCTGATGTTTGGTCTGTCTGCTCCACGGCTATCTTCCGATACTACGAACCTTTCAGGTGTGGCTCCGGCTGAATCAAGGGCGCACCTTTGTAAAACTCGCTTTTACCACATGTGGAAGAGTTTAAAGTTCCTTCCGAACTATCCTTCGTTCTTGGCTTCAGTGCCCGTTCTAATCAATTCCCTTTCGAGAAATTGATTGCTGGATACTCTCTATAACGAAAGTGATCCCAATGATTGAAGATTCTTGAATAACTTCAAGAATCTCTCAAATGAGTGTCAGATGTGTGGTGGGACACTCAAGGAGTTGAAGGCTTTTTGATATCTCGGTATTATGCCTTTCAACTGAACTGCTCTTAGGGCTTTTGTCTCTTTTTGGAAACTTTCGTACGTGTGTTTGCGTTAGAGAGCAAGCAGCTCCTGCATTTTCCTTTGACTTGCCTTTTATAGTGGTTTTCTCGAAGTTTGAGTCGGCAAATCCGTTTAGACACAATGGATCTTTCTTCTTAAATGCAGGTAGCTTTTTACCAACTTTTCTGTCTCCGTACAGGCTTTTTTCGTCCTACTTCTTACAGGTCTAATCTTTGCGTGTTGGTCAGAATAGCGATGTAGTAGTTGTAGAGATTTGCTTTGCTGTGCCTTTACTGGAACGGGATGCTGGAAATCTTTCAGCATACTACTGGACTTGGTGCGCAGCAAATGCTCTTCTGCTTCTCTGGCTTCGGATTGCTAACACCTTTAGCAGCCTGTGACGAGTTATCAGATGCTGACTCCTCAGCATTCTGCTATCACTAATTTTCTTCTTCTTCTTGCTTTCCTGTTGTCTGCTAAGATTCTTCCAAGCAACCTATTCTATTACAACTCGATGTTTACCCTATACAGGACATTACATAAGTTGCTAAGCTATGCTAAGGTTCAGCAATGATCGACCATCTACTAAGGTTTGATCCAACAAAACCTTTTACATTGTACTCCTAAGGGTAATTCAGGAATATTTTCCCAACACTAGTTCTTGTAGCCTAATCACTTTTGGGCCCAACAACTGAGCAAAAGAAATGCTTGAAAGGTTAGATGAAGAAGATGTGGCAGAAGTCATCACCAGGCCATGCAAACGCAAGCGAAGTGACATAGATTGTCTAGTGCCAAGCACTGTTAGACAAGGTTCCTATCGTCTTCGTTACAAGTCTGAATGTTTTGAGAAATTCAAAGAGTTCAGGAATGAGGTAGAAAAGAAGCAAGGAAAGACTATCAAGACACTGCGATCAGATCGTGGTGGAGAATACCTCAGTAACGAGTTCTTGCAGTACCTGCCAGACAACAGGATTACATCCCAGTGGACTGCACCAAGAACCCCTCAACAAAATGGTGTAGCGCAAAGAAGAAATAAGAGTCTTTTAGAAATGGTCTTGTCCACGATGAGTTATGCAAGCTTGCCAATTTCGTTTTGGGGATATGCCTTGGAAACAGTGGCCTATTTTCTTAACTTGGTACCTTTAAATCAGTTCCTAAAATGTCTCTGGAACTCTTGTATGGGCGAAAACCAAATCAAACCAGAATGAGGGTTTGGGGTTGTCCAGCATATGTGCTGAGAAAGGAACCTGATAAGTTAGAAAGTAGGTGTAAGCTGATGATGTTTGTAGGATATGTGTATCAAACGAAAGGTGGATACTTTTATAATCCTGAGAATCAGAAAGTGGTTGTCAGTACCAACACAAGATTCTTGGAGGACTAATATGTAAGAAACCATAGATCCAAGAGTGAAATTATCCTCCACGAGCTTGGAGATAATGAAGCGATTCTATCAGGAAAGCCCAGTGTGATGGTAAATCCACCTGTAATAGGTTAGGGAATACAAACATTCCCATCAGTGCAAGGTATGGGACCAACGAGTACTGTGCCAACTACTGACATGGTTCAGATGTCTCATCGTTGTAGGAGGGTTTTCCACCAACCGGAAAGGTACATGTTTGTGGGTGAGCCTTCTGACTTGATCCCGGAAATCGGACTAGATGATATCGACCCCTAGATTTACGATAAGGCAGAATCCGATAAAGATGTGGACAAATGGCTGATCACCATGGATTGGAAGATACAATCCATAATGACTATGGATGTATACAAAAAAATAGATTTTTCCAAATGGCTATCGAGCCATAGGGTGCAAATGGGTATACAAAAGAAAAAAGGAGCGAATGGTAAAATTATAGCTTTTAAAGCAAGGTTGGTGGTGAAGGGTTATAGTCAGAACGAAGGTGTAGACGATGACAAGACCTTCTCACTAGTAGCCATGCTAAAGTCCATTCGAACACTCCTAGCCATAGCAGCACATATGGACCTAGAAATCTGGCAGATGGATGTCAAAATTGCATTTTTGAACGGTTACCTTCAAGATGGTCGGGACAACTATATGCAACAGCCAGAAGGTTATGTGCGGAAGGGCGAAGAACATTTGGTTTGGAAGCTCAAGAAGTCGCTGTATGGAGTTAATCATGCTGCACGGTCATGGAATCTACGTTTTGATGAAGTGATTAAATCCTATGGATTTTCACAATGTTCAAACGAGAGTTGTGTGTACCGTCTATGTGTCACCGGAAGCGTGGTGTTCCTTGCACATTACGCAGATGATATTCTCCTAATTGGTGATAATGTGGAAGTATTATCGGGCATAAAGGGGTGGTTATCCGAAGAGTTTCATATGAAGGACCTTGGGGAGACATGATATATCCTAGGGGTAAAAGTATTGTGGAAGCGCAAGAAAAGGATGCTAGCCTTATCTCAAGCATCATATGTGGATACAGTGATTGCTCGTTTAAGCATGCAGACTGCCAAGAAGGGTCTATTACCCTTCAGACATGGCGTACATCTTTCTAAGGATCAGTGTCCGGTGACACGAAAGGAGAAAGATGAGATGAGCAATGTATCGTATGAATCGGCCGTGGGGAGTCTCATGTATGCAAAGCTATGCACGAGGCTAGATATCTGCTTTGCTGTAGGCATGGTAGCATGATATTAGTCTAACCCCGGAAAGACCCATTGGATAGTGGTAAAGCACATACTCAAATACTTGAAAAGGACTAGACACTATTGTCTCATCTATCAATGTGAGGAGTTGTGCCCTTTCTGTTATACATATTTGGATTTTCAGGCAGACCGAGACGAAGAGGAGTCCACCTCTGGCAATGAGCTTACATTGTGAGGTGGGGCCATATCACGGAGGAGTGCAAAGCAGAAGTGCATTGCTGACTCCACCATGGAAGCACAATATGTGGCAGCTTCTGAGGCTTTGAAAAAAGCAGTTTGGATTCAAAACTTCCTTCTGGAGTTTGACGTGATTCCTAAGCTACCCAAGACTATCACGGTGTATTGTGATAATTCGGGAGCCGTGGCTAATTCAAAGGAATCACGAACTCATAGAGCAACAAAGCACATTGAGAGGAAGTTCCATATTATACGAGAGATTGTAGCAAGGGGTGATGTGCTAGTAGAGAAGTTTGATACAAAGAATAATCTAGGGATCCATACACAAGAGCTCTGCCTCAAAAGGTCTACGAGATACATTTACGTAACCTTGGGCTGAAGGCAAAGCCAGTCATGTGTAATGATTGATGTAATAATTAGATTTGTTTAGACGCGTTATACTCTGGAAAGCACCTGTATAATGCTTTGAGTATAAGTGGGAGATTGATGGATTTGTATACTCAAAGAATTATGATTGGTATATTATGAACAAGTTTGATTGGTTAATATAATGGGAATAAAAAATGTTGTATGTTCATCTCCTGTTTGAGTTAACAAACATGTGTCACAAATGATCTTATCCTCTTATCTCGTCGATAAGGAGATCATACGGTGTGTAGTAGATCAGGGAAGATCATATGGATCATCTGACCTAGCAAGATATAAATGATTATCACAATTGAGACAGTCCCAAGATAGACTGTTGGTGTAGGCTGCAGCATACGCAGTAATAAGCATCTGAGCGTGGATGGCTTGGTATGCTGGTGCGGGGCACGCATTGATAAGGACCTAAGTTGAGATTGATTCCTTTGTCTGACATTAAAGGAATCTGGATCTTTATAGCTTGTTGGGATCCTAAAACTAAATCAAGGTATAAGATTATACACAGATTGTGTATCACTTTGAGTTGCAGTGAAAGGCTCTAGTTGAGATTGTATATCTGTATCTTGGGTGATAGCAGTTTGTGTATAACTGTCTGGTATTGTAACTAGGTAACCACATCCATTATAGGATGGTGACATTCTCTTAACAGCTCAAAAGGTTCGTTATGCTAAAGTCCTGCATGCTGATTAAATTTAAGCATAAGTTAAAAGGTTTGAGCTGATTGACTTAGAAATATAAGATATTATTTAATTAAATAGCTTTTCAGAGACTAAATTAATTAACGAATGTGTGTAACCTTAAATGTGGGGGATATACCAAGCCCATGCAACCTGTACCTCAAACGTGGTAGCAAATAGGTAGGACAATATTGATTCTCTGGTGGAATAAATCAATATTAATTAATTAATTATATTTTGGGTTAAATATAGGAATTAATTAATTAATATGCTTTATTTTCTATTTGCATTCTGGTCCCTGGTCTGGCCCATGAGAAGTCCAAAATTTCATATTAATAGGCTTCAGTTTCTCAGATCACAACACACCACAAGATCATAAGCTGCAACAAAGCAAACCAGGATTTGGGAGCTGTGTATGATCGACTAAGATCTGTAAAACGAGTAGGAAATTCTGCTTCTCAACCGGGCAAGGAATCTGAAAGGAATCATCACCAGATGTTCGGATTGGAGTTGGGATATTGATCAGAAAATCAAATCAGGAGGATTGTGTTCTTTCTTCTCTCTCTCTTCACTTTTCAAAATTAATATATTTAATTTTATAGATTTAATTCCTTAATCTGATAGGAATAAATCTTGGTGCGCAAGAAAGAGGATCGAGGATTAAATCTCTGAGTAAAACGTTCTTCATCATCCGTAAAACCCTCTTATGCATAATCAATAGGAGCATGCAAGGATTAATTGTAGGCATAGCACTTTATTTTGACATTCCAATTAACGATCCCGACTAATGAATGAAGTCATTCAATCCACAAATCCCTTCAAACCTTGTGCCCTAGCAAAAACCCCTCTTGCACCATTAGATGATATTTTTCCCATTTCAGAACCAAATTGGTCTCTTCACACATCTTCAATACTTGCTCAAGGTTCTTGAGGCAATCTTCAAAACCCTCTCCCAACACCGAGAAGTCATCCATATAGATCTCTAATGTATATTCCACCATTTCAATAAATATGGCCATCATACATCGTTGGAAGGTTGTTGGAGCATTGCACAAGCCAAAGCGCATGCACTGGAAAGCAAATGTGTTGTACAAGCAGATGAAAGTTGTCTTCTCTTGATCTTCTAGAGCAATGCTGATTTGATGATAGCCCGAATAACCATCTAAGAAGCAGTAGTAAGACATCCCAGCTAGCCTATCAAACATTTGGTCCAAGAATGACAATGAGAAGTCCTTCCATGTGGCTTTGTTGAGCTTCCCGTAGTCAACGCAAATATGCCAGTTGTGACCATTCGAGTAGGTATTAGCTCGTTCTTTTCATTCTCCTCGATGGTAAAGCTACATCTCAAATCTTCTCTTCTCCTTCAACTTCCTTCCCAGTCGCACTCTATCTTTCTAGCTAATTCTCTAATTTCTGCAAAAGTGGTGCTCTTGCTTTTTCTCTGTCCTCACCTTTTTTTACTCCCTTCCTCAATTAGGTTTTTTCCTTCTTTTTTTTCTGTTTTTCCCATCCTTGACCTTGAGAAATTGTGGACATTTTTAACACTTTTAATTTCCTCCTCATCACCTTCACTACAGGACAAAGGAGTAGTGTCCCTTTTCTTTTGAAATTCGACTTCGCCTTTGTCCTGCTTGTTCAGCTCCATTGCTCCAGCAGAGTTTTGCATGCTTTAGCACAGGCTAAAAAAAGAGTGGAAAATTCCTCACACAAATATTTAACTCGAAAATCAACAAAATTGAAGAATTAAACCTTAAAATTGTCCACTTGACTCTAATCAGACTCCAACATTAAAAATAGACCAAATATACATTTATTTAACTACACAATAGTGAAATGCTCTCTATAACGCACTAAATTCAATACAATATAACTCTTTTACAAGAGTTATCAATAAGGAATATGCAGGTGGGAGGTCATCGTCTCTGGAGCCTAATAATAAAAATTTTATTGTAATTATTATTAATTAACATATAACTCATGCAAGGTAATAAATTTTACATTATAACATAACTTACTTAACTACTTTATTTACTAGCTAGTTCAAGAATGGAATAATACATACTTCTAACTTCAATTTGACTTATTTAATTATTTCAAAATGAGTGGTGGTAGGGCCTCTGAAGAAAGGCATAAACGCATTTTCTGCAAACCTCTGATACTTTTCTTATGAACTTAGAGGTTTATCATCTCTTGAAGGCAGACTAAAATAGCCCAACTCTTATTTTTTTATGGGGCTTCATAAAATACTAAGTTCTGTTCAATAATTTCAAATTTCAGAATTTGCAATCCTTTTGTGTTGTACTAAAGCTTATGCATCTTATGGTGGTAGTTATAAACTATACAAGGTTGGTCGTATGTTGCTTAACCTTATCTTGAAGAAGCAGTTGTTTGTTTCATCTAATTCGAGATTCTGCAGCCCTATTGGTTTCATGCAAGTTCTATTGACACCATATTGATACTGGTGAGTGCAGTAGTCTGATGGTAATACATATCATTATTTGCAAGGCCCTTTCTATTTTATGAAACTCAACTTGAATAACATGTTCAATAATTATAACAAACTCCAAGAGAGCAAACAAACATCAACATAAATATAGAAGAGAAAGTAAAAAACAAAACCAAAACAATGATTACCAATGATTGTAGCGAACTAATTATCTCACCACCACTAGCCTCAATTATGTCTCTGATGATTACCAATTTGCATTTTCAAGTAAGGTCTCATCAATCGTTATTTTCATACAAATTGCATCCAAATTATCATCTCATCCTTGGATCTTAACAACTATATCAAAACATAATGAAAACATGTCAAATAATCAAAAAAAATTAAATTTTAATTTAATTGGATATGTTCATGAGTTTTGATGTATAGATTTGTAACATTTGTTTATCCTTTGACTATCAAACAACAGCAGAGAAAAATGGCTGAGAATCATATTCAAGAGAGAATGATGATTAACTTACAATCTTAGAAACTTTTTAGGTCATCTCCTTCATAGTTTCCATCTTTGGACTTTCTTCCTTCGACCCAAAGTGTAGCATGAGTAATTTCAATATCATTTTTCACCAATGAAGGCTGCAAGAATGATAAATTAATCACATTAATTGACTAACTTACATTTCAAACTCATGATTAATCTCATTTCAAAGTCACTTACATTTTCAGCAGCATATTTTGCATATCCTTTGCATGATAGACGGTGTGTGTAAACTGATGGACTGGGTAGTCTTCGAAATCTAGAAAACTTACAACCATTCCTAAATAAATTAACTGAAATATCTTACCACTAGCTATGAGGAGCCGATACCCTATTCCATGGCAACCCCTAAAGCTCAATAAACAAGGTTCCACTAAAAGTAGAGATTGCAAGGTAAAGCCTTTATAGTATCGAGTGCGTGTATTGAATCACGTCTAATTATAATGCAATACATACCAATTGAAAGAATACAATCAAAACAAGAAAAGAAAAATATAACTTGATATCAATTAAACCATTTTGTATAATATTTCAGTATAAACAACAATCCATTAGTACTTAAGATAAAAAATAATATATTTTGGTAGAACATACAAGGTCTAGAGATATGCAAGGCTAACTTCAGTTGGCATCAGGACACCAAAGTTTTGTTTCAAATAAAACATTCTGTTATGATCTTCGCCGGGAAGGTTTAGATCGCAGCCCAGTAACTCGAACGAATGGACTCAGACATGACATGGAAGCAACTAAGATTGATAACAGGGAAGATCCAACACCTTTGGATTCGAAATCCTTCAAGTACCGTAGTCCGAATTGAATCTCCTATGGCCTAAGAAGCGAATTGATCCAACAACGAAGGATATATGCGAAGACACCACCAATGGATATGATAGTCCGATTGATTAGTCGAGATTGAAACCCTAATTGAAGATTAGAATTTCGGGTATTGAGCCTTCAGAAATTAAAGGAGAAAACCTCACAATTTTTATTAAAATCTGAAACCAAATCAAAATTGTTTAATACAAGGCCTATATATAGGCAACTCAAATCCTAACCTAATAAGGCAACATAAATTTTGAAAATTAAACACAAATTCAGAAAATTAAAACTAAAATTCGTAATAACTAAAGCAAGGCCTAAACATGTTGACCCAAATAATGGATTAAAATTAAACTAAGCCCAATCACTACACATAATTAAATTAGTAATTTTTGGGCCTTCGTTTAACTCCTCAATCAGCACCAAATCTTTGGGAATATTTGCAGCCCAAATGCCTTTAATCAATTAACTCAATCCAGCCATCAAAGTCCTTGCTCGAGCTCTACTCATCGGCCCACTCGGAATGTAGACTGGATTGTCTCTCACAGTTGCTACTTGGGCTCCATCATTCCCCTCCTCTTCAAGAGGTTTTTTCCACAAATCCAAGTTGTCTCCTACATCAAAAGTACTTAAATAAGCAACATTAAACGTAGCACTATCAACATACTCACCTGGTAAGTCCAATTTGCATGCATTATCATTCACTTTCTCCAACACTTGGAAGGGACCATCTAAACGAGGTAACAACTTTGATCTCCGTTGCAAAGGAAACCTTTCCTTTCGCATACGCAACCAAACCCAATCTCCAAGCTCAAACAACATCTTCTTGCGCCCTTTATTTGATTGTTTGACATACTGCTTAGTACGGCACTTAATGTTCTGCCTAGCCTTTTCATAAATCTGCTTCACTAAATCAGCTCGTTTCTACCCATCAAGGTTAGTCAACTCTTGTGCAGGTAGAGGAGATAAATCCAAATGAGACAAAGGATTAAATCCATACATAATCTCAAAAGGGGAAAACTGAGTAGCAGAATGAACTGAACGATTATAAGCAAATTCAACATGAGGCAAACATTCCTCCCAATTCTTATTATTCTTCCTAAGTACAACTCTAAAAAAAGTAGATAAATTCCTATTAACTACTTCATTTGACCATCAATTTGTGGATGACAAGTAGTAGAAAACAACAACATAGGTCCTAACTTACACCCCAAAGTCTTCCAAAAGTAGCTCAAGAACTTAGAATCTCAATCAGAAATAATTGACCTAGGAATTCCATGCAATCTAACAACTTCTCTAAAGAACAAAGCAACAACATGTGATGCATCATCAGACTTATGGAAAGGAATTAAATGAGCCATCTTAGAAAACCTATCAACAACCACAAATATAGAATCACTACCACGCCCAGTATGTGGCAAACCTAGCCCAAAATCCATAGAAATATCAACCCAAGGTGCAGTAGGGATAGGTGAAGGGGTATACAATCCATGCGAACTTGACCTAGACTTAGCCCATTTACAAGTAATGCACCTACCATAGATCCTCTCAACATCCCATTTCATGCGAGGCCGAAAGAAATGTTCATGCAACACAGCCAAAGTCTTAGCAATACCAAAGTGACCCAACAAACCACCTCCATGTGACTCTAACAGCAATAACTCATGTATAGAACACCTAGGAATGCACAACATATTTTTCCGAAACAAAAATCCATCATGTCAAAAATATTCACCACTAGCAGATGTCTTACATGCAACATATATATCAACAAAATCCTCATCAGAAGCATACAAACCCTTAGTGCACTCAAATCCAAGTAACTTAGCATCTAAAGTAGAGATTTAGGCATACCTCCGAGACAATGCATCAGCCACCACATTTTCCTTGCCTTGGTGTATTTGATGACATAAGGAAAGGTCTCTACAAACTCCATCCATCTTGCATGCCTCTTATTCAGTTTGTGTTGCCCCTTCAAATGCTTCAGCGACTCATGATCGGTGTGAATAATGAACTCGTTAGCCCACAAGTAATCCTGCCACATTTTCAAGGCTCTCACCAAGGCGTACAGCTCCTTATCGTAGGTAGGATAGTTCAATGTCGCACCATTCAGCTTCTCACTAAAGTATATCACGGGCCTCTTCTCATGCATCAACACTAAACCAATACCAACTCCAGAAGCATCACATTCAATCTGAAATGTCTTAGAAAATTTAGGAAGAGATAGTACTGGGGTATGTTTCAACTTATACTTCAACAAATCAAAAGCCTTCTCCTGCTCTTCTCCCCATCGGAACTCCACATTCTTCTTAATCACTTCAGTTAATAGGGCTACAATACTGCTGAAATGGTCTACAAAATGCCTATAAAAGCTGGCAAGTTCGTGAAATTTGCGAACATCGCAAATGTTCTTAGGATGTGGCCAATCCTTGTAGCTCGAATTTTCTCTTCATCCACCTGCACTCCATCTGCACTAACAACAAAACCAAGAAACACCAACTTATCCGTGCAAAAGATTCACTTTTTCATGTTAGCAAACAATCTATCTGAAGGGATTCGTGAACTGAATCACGAAGTCCGTTTGCCAAGGATCGTTAATTGGAATATCAAAATAAATTGCTATGCCTATGAACAATCCTAGCATGCTCCTATATTATTATGCATAAGAAGGTTATGCGGAATACCTGGATTGATGAACGATGAAGAACGCGTGCGCGGAGATGCCCTTTGATCTTTCCCACGCACCAAGATTTAATTTCCTAACAGATTGAGGAAATTAATCTTAAAGAAAATAATAATAATTTTCGAAAATAAGAGGTGAGAGAAGAAGAAGAATCCTCCTGATCTGATCTTCTGATCTGTATCCCAACTCGATCTGAAAATCTGGTGAAGATTATCTATCAGATCCCTTGCCCGGTTGAGAAGCAGAATTTCCTCCTCGTATCTCAAACTCAATCGATCACCACAGCTCTCAATGCTCTGGTTTGCTGTGTGCAACTTGTGATCTTATGAGTTGAAGGTGTATTGAGTTTTGAGGTACTGAGGCCTATTTATAGGAAATTCTAGGCTTCTATTGGGCTTGAGTTATCATGGGCCAGACCAGGGACCAGAATGCAAATAGCAAATAAGGCCTATCAATTAATTAATTCCCATATTCAACCCAGAATATAATTAATTAATTAATATTGATTCATGCCACCAGAGAATCAATACTGTCCTACCTATTTGCTACCACGTTTGAGGAACGGGTTGCATTGGACTCGGTTTATCCCCACATTTAAGGTTACAGACATTCGTTAATTAATTTAAGCTCTGACAAGCTATTTAATT
>JAPKLW010003215.1:0-17702 GCA_026898455.1 Plectranthus barbatus | reverse complement strand
TAGAACCCTTTCTACAACTCAAAGTGATATACAATATATGTATACTTCTGTATCCTCATATAGGTTTAAGATTCCATCGAGTCATAAAGATCTAGATTCTTTTAATGTCAGATAAAAGAATCGATCTTGACTTAGGTCCTCATCAATGTGTGCCCCACACCAGCATACCAAGACATCCAAGATAAGATGCTTATCCGCATATGCTGCAGCCTACACCGACAGTTTATCCTGGAACTGTCTCAGCTGTGATGACTATTTATATCTCGCTAGGTCAAACGATCCATACAATCTTCCGTGATCTCCTACACACCGTATGATCTCCCTATCGACGAGATAAGAGGATAATTGTGTTTGCGACACATGTTTGTTAATTCAGACAGGAGATGAACATACAACAATTATGATTCCCAGTATATTAACCAATAAACCTTGTACATAATATACCAATCATAATGCTTTCAGTATATAAATCCATCACTATCCCTGCGAAGTACATCCGAAACAGATTTCAAATGCTCAAAGTGTTCATCATGACTCCTACTATAAATCAGAATATCATCAAAATAAACCACTTCAAATCTGCGAATAAAAGCTCTCAGGACATGGTTCATAAGACACATAAAAGTACTAGGAGCATTAGTTAAACCAAAAGGCATGACTAACCACTCATACAAACCAAGTTTAGTTTTAAAAGCAGTTTTCCAATCATCTCCCTCCTTAATCCTAATCTGACGGTATCCACTTTGCAGATCTATCTTAGAAAACACACAAGCACCAAGCAACTCATCTAACATGTCATCTAAATGAGGGATAGGATGGCGATGCTTAACTGTAATGTTGTTGATAGCACGATAGTCGCAACACATCCTCATGGTGGAATCCTTCTCGGGCACAAATAAAACTGGAACTGCACAAAGACTCAAACTCTCCCTTACGTGCCCCTTAGCCAGCAACTCTCTGATGTACCTCTCCAGTTCCTTCGTCTCCTACGGGCTGGTTTGGTAAGTTGGTCTGTTCAAAAGGGTTGCTCCAGGCACAAAATAAATCTAATGCTCAATCCCATGAATGGGTGGCAGTCCAGCTGGGGTATCATCTGAAAAGACATCCTCAAAATTCTGCAAAAGAGAGAAAATAGAAGGGGGTAGAGAATCAAAAATGTTAGTTAAAATCAGGTTGTCTTTATAGATCAACAACACCACTGGTTTCTCCTCCTGAATTGCCCATTTCAGATCCCCAACCCTAGCTAGAAAGGATTGCTGCACCACCCCTTTCTCCTTATTATCTCGTGGTTGCACCTCATCACCTTATTCCTTCTGCAACTGGACTTGATCCTCATAGACTTGTTTAGGGGTCAGAGGAACAAGTGAAACTTTTTTCTGCTTGTACTCGAAGGAATACTTGTTCGTGAAGCCATCATGCTTCACACGCCTATCAAACTGCCACGGACGTCCCAAAAGTATGACTTGCCAGCATAGGAATCATATCACACGACACCTCATCTTCATATTTCCCTATGCAAAACGGCACCTTGACTTGCTTCACTACTTTGATGATGCCACTATCATTCAGCCACTGCAACTTGTATGGTCTATGGTGCTTCATCATCGCTAACCCTAGTTTCTGCACTATCGACTAGCTCTCCACATTGGTGCAACAACGTCCATCTATAATCATGCTGCAGACCTTATTGTTGATATGACAACTTGTATGGAAAATGTTCTCCCTCTGCTAAACATCTTCAGCTGCAGGCTGTGCATTCAAAGCGCTTCTCATCACAAAATTTAGCGCTGCAGGCGCCTCAATCTCTTCTTCATCCTCATCAGGGTCATCCAAATGAGGCATCTCCGGGTCATTCTTTTCATCAGTCACAATCTTTCCATCATCCCAAATCACCATGACTCTCCAATTTTCGCAACCATTAACAATATGCCCAAAACCTTGACACTTATAACACTTGCGATCTCTATTAAGAAAGTGAGTGGTAACAGATTTACCTTGAGCTGCGGAATCTGACCTAGGCTTCACAAACGGCTTCTTCTCCCCTTGAGGTTGCTCCTCCTCCTTCTTCCATAGAGCTGGTTTTGGTGTTGTAACATGTCCAGTCTGGTATTCTCTTCAACCTGTAGGGTTTTGCCTCATGTTACTGTCGTTGCTCCTCCTTTTGAGCTATCCCTCAATCTTGATTGCCATGTGGACCATGTCGTCCAGCTCGACATAATATTGCAGCTCCACCGTATTCCAAATATCCCAATTCAGTCCAGCCAGAAACCTAGCCATCGTCACGTCTCTATCCTCCACTACATTGGCTAGGATCATGGCTACTTCATCTCCTTATAGTACTCATCCACACTCCGGGTATCCTGCCTCAAACTATGCAGCATGTTGTACAGCTCTCAGTAATAATGATTCGGCACAAAGCGCCTCCTCATAACAGCCTTCATCTCATCCCATGTCTTTATAGGTCTCTCCCTATTCCTCCTCCGACTACTGACCAACTGATCCCAGCACACAAGAGCGTAATCAGAGAACTCCACTGCAGCCAACATTACTTTCTCCACCTTTCGCTCCCACTCCAGATACAACTTGGGGTTATTATTTCTATGAAAGGACGGGATGTTCATCTTGATTGTCCCCAGATTGTTATCATATAACTCCTACTCGGCATAGTCATCGGCATCCTTCTCATACTAAGGATTCTATCTCTTATACGAGCCTCTAGCACCTCGGTTCGCACGTCCTCCTTCCTCAGAACTCTTATGACTATCAGAAAAGTCTCATCGAGTCTTTTCTGTAACAGAGATTTCAAAGTCATCCATTCATTGATGCATGACATTCATCTCACTCTTCAGCAACCTAACCAATTCAGATTTAATGACCTCAATCATGTACTTGACCCGACCACCACCAACATTCTCATGTCCTTTCAACTCCTCAGAATTATTACTTTTAGACATACCTACAAGAAAGGTTAGATAAACAAAACAATAGATGGACCTCACCACCTTACATACACTCATGTATCACTCACTTATGTCAAAGCACTCACACTCATGTATCACTCTCAGTATAAATGACTTTTTCAATCCCTCTAATAATCTCACACTCTCTTGCCTTTTACCACTCTTTTCTCCTTCCTGAAAAACTAAAAATTCCTATAAAATTCCACATACATCAATTCGACTAATCAACTGAACGGGTAGACTCTAGACGACTATAGGAAGGTAAATGACCGAAAATGAACGAAATTCTTTTTTTGGAAAAACTTTCGGAGGCCAATAACTACTCGAAAACAAAGGAATTTGGCCAAAAAGCACCTTATTTCATAGCGAAGTGGTGAGTCTTGTAGAGCTCGCCGAGACGTATCCAAAAATCATAATTAAGCAAACAAAGGACAGCATATGCAAAAGTTACGACAAAAACCAAATTTACCGACAACACAAGCAAAAAGGCATTAGTAGAAATCAAGAAATTAGGGATTTTTAAATTATTTTTACTCCCCCCCTTTTTTATTTTTTTCAACTCCTTTTTCGATTATTTTTTTCTCTTTGAACTCTATCTTTTGTTTTTTGTTCGACTTTTTTTTAAATTTTAAACTTTTTTTTTATATTGTAATTACAAAATTGTTTGGTAATTCAATCAAGAAGGAAATAATTTGGCCACCAAGGAAGAAAGGTATGAATAAGGTAAAAAGTGTAAGGAAAGATTTGAATTAATCTAATATGGTAATAGAGATAATTCAAATCTTGACTCACAAGGAATTTGAAACCCTAAAATTTTTGACCCAATAGGAATAGGAAACAAGCAAGGAAAACATGAAAAATTACGAATCACAAAGGACTAGAAAAAAGACAAGACTCGAATTTTATTTTTTTTGACACAGTAGACACGAAAATTGAAGAAAAGAGAGAGGTAGGGTACGACCTAGATATTGATACCAAAATGATACGATCCTCGCCGGGAAGGTTTAGATCGCAGCCCAGGAACTCGAAGGAATGGACTCAAACACGACGCGGAAGCAACTAAGGTTGATAACATGGAAGATCCAACACCTATGGATTCGAAATCCTTCAAGTACCGTAGTCCAGATTGAATCTCCTACGACCTAAAAAGCGAATTGATCCAACAACGAAGGATATATGCGAAGACACCACCAATAGATATGACAGTCGGATTGATTAGTCGAGATTGAAACCCTAATTGAAGATTACAATTCCGAGTATTGAGCCTTCAAAAATTAAAGGAGAAAACCTCACAATTTTTATTAAAATCTGAAAACTGAATCAAAATTGTTTAATACAAGGCCTATATATAGGCAACTCAAATCCTAACCTAATAAGGCAACATAATTTTTGAAAATTAAACACAAATTCGAAAAAATAAAAATAAATTTTTAAATTACTAAAGAAAGACCTAAACATGTTGGCCCAAAATAATGGATTAAAATTAAACTAAGCTCAATCACTACTCATAATTAAATTAGTAATTCTTGGGCCTTCGTTTAACTCTTCAATCAACACCAAATCATTGGGAATATTTGCTACCTAAATGCTTTTAATCAATAAAATCAATCCAGCCCTCAAAGTCCTTCCTCGAGGTTTAGTCATCGACACACTCAGAATGTAGACTGGATCGTCTCTCACAGCTGCTACTTGGGCTCCATCACATTCAAAATATGAAATTTGCCACGACCATGAAGTTTTCCAATAAAATTAAACGAATACTTGGAATAAAAATTGGGCCTTTACAACTCCAAAATTTCAGTGTTAATTCCTCATTTTATACAAGAGAATAAATTTTATAGAAACTACCATATGCAAGAAACTTGGTATCTTCATCAGATAAGTGAGAGGGAAGAAAACCCACCAAAATCCCATCACGGGTCAAAATCCTCCATCAAATTAACTAATCACACACAAGATTGCTCTAGGAAAATTGTTCATGGCGGAAAACGAAAAAGATAAGAAAGTAACATATTACCAGTGATAAGGGGGAGTGGAAGCTTGAGGTGGAAAATGGCAGTGAGAATTTACTGACATGCGTAGTTTGCAGGGAGAAGGGCGAGTTCAAGCTCTCAATCACCCCTATCGCTCTTTGTATTCAAGAATCTATTTGTTTCAAATAAAGAATTCAAGGTCATTGCTAGTGGTAAGATATTTCAGTTAATTTATTTAGGGGCGTGGGGCGTGTTGACGGCGGACGGGCGGACGAAGGAGTGGGACAGGGTGATGGGGGCGTTGTAGGTAGCGTGCGAGCGGACGACGGGTTTCTAGTCAGTTTGCGTGCGGTAGCAGTTTGAAGGAGGGGGAGGACAAATCGTGTGATTTGGAAGAAGGGAGGAGCAAATTAGGATTTATGGATTTTATTAGGTTTGAGATTAATTTTAGATTTAAATTAATTTCAAATTGTACATTAAATATATAACAACACTTGAAAGAAAACATTAAAATTTATTTGTTATCTTTTGTAGAATATACAACACTTGAATAAACCGTTGTCCTTATGATTTTTTAAATACTAATACACAACGGTTTTAGCTTCAACAAGTCTATGAAAACGGTTTCAAGCCTAAAATGTTGTCTTTTTAGTGTTTTCTATCAACATTTTTCTTGTAGTTCCAGCTCCTGCCGTCCGCCCTCTCCACGTCCGACCTCCGCCTGCACCGCTACGCCACTCGTCCTCACCGTCGACTCCTACCTAAACGACACCGCCACTCGCCCTTACGTGCCCTTAACCTCGCCCCTGTACCCAAGTGACATTGCCACCACCGCACCGTCGCCCTTGTGCGCACCTACACAATGCGTGCCAGTACCTAGGGGTAATATTTTAGCCTACTCCGACTCCAACATCCATGCTTGTTGATTAAATAGCAAGAGTTTTGTTTCTTATATTTATGGAAAGAATGGGAACAGTACTCCTGCTCATTGCGATGTGGGGGTTCAAGGTATGTTTTCTTTTGATTTCTTGCAAATGTTTATTTCACGAGCAAGATGTTAAGTTGATTATAGATTTGTGTTGAGTGTTTGTGGTTTGGTTGAAGCTTATGTTTGAAAGAAAAGATAGATAGCCACTATAGGTAATTTGGTTGTGAATGAAATTATTATGTTGTATTTTTATGGTTATGATTAACTCAGACAAATTATATTTTAAACAAGCACAATGTATTATGTCATGGGTACTACTCGATCATTTGGTAAATTAGATTAAAGATTTGATTTTTGGATCACAAGGATTGAAATTGTTTGCATATTTGTTGAGATCCTCTATCTTTTGAAGATGTTGTAGTTAATCATGAAATGTTTTGTTATGTATCTTGAAATGATTGGCTCCACTTTGTTAAAAAGTCCAAATCATGTTTTCTTGGAGAATTATTCAGACAATGCTCCTCTAGGAACGAGGGTTTCAATACATGTATTCTTGTAAAACTATGTATGCGAGAGGAATATTGGAATGCCTTGAACCTAATGTTGTGACTTAGTTCTAGGGGTTTGTAGGCAGCGTCCCTAATCTTCATTTTTTTTCATTTCCCTAACCCTAGACCCTAGTATGTTTCGGAGAGTTCAACGCGGAATCATCTCTTCTGCCCATGGATCTATCCAATGAATTGCTTGTTAACCATGTTGAATTCGTGTTGTGTTTATTTCTTACATAAGTTATAACATGTTGAATTCGTCGGTTAAAGCCATGACATTTGCTTCCTCAAGCACTAACATCTACATTTTACAGTTTTTGATTGCTAAGAGTTAGAAGAAAGCATATTGAGTCTAGATAGGGAAAACTACTTGCTCTTGAGTTTGGAATTCTGAATGTTGTGTTTGGCGAGTGAAAAAGTCTGCAGTTTTCGATTGGTTAGATGTCGAAAGATACAACATATTTTGTATAGATAGGGTATTCCACTTGCTCTTGAGTTGTTGTTTGATTACATTGAGGAGAACGGTGGGTTCTTTTTCATATGCTAATTAGAATCTATTTGGATATACGAATTGCTGGGGCATCCTTTTATGAAAGGCTAATGGTTTTGTAAAAGGGATATTTTGTTTTAGTGAGTTTTTAGTGAATAGACTATTGATACTGCAATTATGTATCATATTGTTTGGAGCATCTCGAAAGCTTCAGAATTACAAGAATATCAGTTTAGTTTCATTGAACCTAAATGCTAATGACCTATGGCAGAGTGTACCAACTTGGTGAACTTAATCAATAATGGATATCAGGAATTGATGAGAATGTTGTACAACAATCTGTAGGTTTCAAAAGCTAAATTTCCCTTCTTGATTTTCTTAAAATGGCAAGGATATTGCAGAGTGTGAGTGGACTTTGATATTTATTATACCAAGTCCTATCAACTTCAGAGACTATTTTAGATTTTATAATTTAGTCTTCATCTGTAGATGCACAGTAGCACTAGTTTTTTTTTTCCCAACCTCATGAAGTGTATTTTAGAAACTAAAGTAGATGAGAAACAAATAATAATATTTTATAAGAAGTGATAGTTGAGGATAGACTGGTTAATAGAATCGGCAGTAGATGAAATTGATGCAGATAGAATCTTGGACATGCACCAAGTTTTCCATTATTCCATATATTGTCTAACCCGCCAAGTCATATATCCTTGATTGCTTAAATTTCGTACTGAAATCCTCTGTCCATATTTCTGCATCACATGTTTTAGTTAATAAGTTATCTTGCAGTCTATCTTACAATGCAAGAGATTTCTTGGTATATATATAGGGTTCATTTAAGCTCTTGATTTCGAAAGTGTGGTTATATGTGTAAAGTTCAATTTATGTTGTTTGTACATCATTGTTGTTCATATTGTTATGATTTATATATAATATATATTTTTTGTTGTTTTGTTTAACAGTTCAATAATTGTTACTCCCCTAAGGACATTGATGACAAGGAATGAGCCATTTTCAAAATTATGTATGATGCACTAATATTTTTTTTTAGGATATTAATGGACATACAAATATTTATTTTGTATTTTGGTATATTTGTATTTTGGGAATTGATGATAAATGCTTACATGTATTTTGCATTTATTAATATGGTTATTTATGAATTGGATTTCGTTATTGAATTGTATTATTTTGTTTGGAAATTGATTATATAAAAAAAATACCTACGACAATGATTTAAAATCGTTGTTATTTACTGTCAGAAAACCAAGGTGGTAGAGTGTGTGAAAAAGCGTTGTCGTAGAGATATATACAACAATAGTTTGTTGAGACTTACGACGACGGTAAAAAACTATTGTCGTATGTGTCTACGACAAAAGTTAAAAATCGTTGTCTGAGCTTACTTTTTTACCCCTACGACAACACCACCTATAACAGCAGTCAGAATACCCCTACAACAATAGTTTTAAACTATCTATCAGCTTTTTTGTTGGAGTGGCTTTTCACATAAAATAAGAAGGCCGCGTGTGATCCACCTATCAAGTCCCAACAACTACAAAAAATTTGCAAAACTGTTTTCTTTCATATTCGAGCTCAACATTTGCAATCCCAAGCTCACTTCGCAATCTTCATGCAGTCACTCAAACAAACTCCCTGTTGACTGTAGTCACCTCCCTTCCACCATTCACAACCGTTAGAAACTAGGAAACTAGTTCACTCCTTTATTTGATGTTTTACTCTGTCAAAACTAGATGTAATCCTTGTATAGGATAATTTGTTGTTGTAATAGAGAAACTAGAAATTGGAAATTGAAGAAACTAGAAACATGACGCAATGAAGATTGAGAATACATAAATCTAGTTTCCAAACTAGAAACTAGAAAAGAGCTGAAGATGTCTAAAGTCTAATTTCATAGCAGAAAGTTGAAGAAACTAGAAATCAGAAGTCTAGTTTCGGAACTGGAAACTAGAAAAGATCTTGAAAACCAATTTTCGGAAAGTGGATTTTCACATGCGAAGCTACACCAAAGGCATAAAACTAGAAACTATAAACTAGAAAACTAGAGGATTCATTAACACGTGAAAAGTGAGAAGACAAAAGGAAAGTCTACCAACAAGATTCCTTAAAGAATGTCTACCAACAATCATGAACGAGGAATTTTCCTGTTATGGGTTCCTCAGACTGGCAAAATAGCTCTGACAAGAGCTGGTGAAAGTACACTTTACAAAAGAAAAAACAGATCAGAGCAGCTGCAAACAAGCTGCTACACCAGGATAATTATGAAGATGATTGGACAACATCTTGTTTTGTCTCTAATGGACTAAAAATTCAAACAACCATCAATCCGCCTATAAAGAGCAGACCGCATCTTCATAGGAGAGCACCTATTTTATCAATCGAACAAGAAGAAACTCTATCCAACTAAAAACTCAAGCTCTCTAAAATTACCGTGTGTCTGTAAAGAAAACGAGACATAGCTTTTTAGCTCAAGCTATTCATTTGGTTTTATTACTTTTCAAGTAATATACACAGTAGTCACTTTGAAGGCTGCGAGATGCGTCCTCACTTCAAGACTGAAGAAGGAGCCTAGCAAATTTCTGGGCGAGTGCGCTAGTAGCCCGATGGATATTGGAAATTGACGGGCTAGCTAAGATCCTGTAAATTGCTAATTAGTGAATTTTCGGATTAATTTCCAAACAGTGGGTGTAGGACTTAAGAATTTGAATCACTATAAATATTATGTCTCGTTCACCACCTTATTTAAGTTTCTACAATCTAGTTTTCAAGCTAATTTGAAACCTTAAATACTTTCTAAGTATTGGAGTGTATAACTGAAAACTGGTAACTTAAAACTATCAGTGATAATTAGCTAAATCATATTTTTCGAAACTAAAAACTATAAAACAAAGATCTAGTTTTCAGAAGTGAAGGCTATTAAAACATCCCCTGCACATTCAATCACTCTTATCTCAAGACCAACGAGTGGTATTAGAGTGGTCAATCCTTATAGGCTGGTCGTTTTGAGTCACTTAGGACCAGATCCATTTCCTTCCTCTCGTTTCTTTCTGATTTAGTTAAGTAAATTAAAATGATGAAAATCACCAGGCTTCCCAAGCACTCTGCAAAAAAATTCAACATGTGGAAGAAGAGGTCACTCATCATGTAGAAGACAATTCAACCAGAGATTGCTGAAATGATAGTTAATAGACCGCTGAAGATCACAAATGTAACCTCTCAGCTCGGAGGAATCGATGGTCCCGAAATCATGGACATGCTATATTGTGAATGGAAAGCTGAAGATAAGGCATGGGTACATCTTGACCTAATGGTGCATGAACTGATTTTGACATCTCTACTTGAAACCTTGGTTGAGGAAGTCTTGGAATATGATAATGCCAAAGAAGTTTGGGATGTTCTTGGTACTCTGAGCCAAAAAACTAATCAAATAAAAAAAAACAAGATGCAGATTTTCGTGGATAAATACAAATCTTTCCAAATTCTTCCCAGAGAAAATTTAAAATCTGTGGAAGCTAAGTTCAATGCGATCATCTGCAAACTGAAAAGTTGAGGAGTGAGTACTCTTGATACGATCCTCGATGGGAAGGTTTAGATTGCAGCCTGGAACTCGACAGAAATGAATCGGACGTGATGCGGAAGCAAACTGACAACTAGATACAATGGGGAATATCCAACACCTTTGAAGTCGACCCTGAGAGAATCTTAGGCTAGGACAAAACGAACCCCTACGACCCAACAACCAACTTGCCTCAACAACGATGGATATAGTGAAGACGCCACAAATGGATGTGAATTCCAGTTGATAAGTCAAATATTGAATTTCAAGTTATTACACAGAAATTCAAGAGCTTTCAGAATTTGGGAAATAAACTCACAATTTTTATTAATTGAAAATTGAAAATTGAAAAATGAAAACTGAATTACAATGATAATATGAAGTTCTATTTAAAGGGAGAAAATCAAATCTCCAAGGATGTAGCAACTCTCACATCCTCTCCTTTGGTCTATTAAATTAGCTGCATCAACTCAGATTGGGTTGCCAACACTACTTCACCAAGAACTTCCAATGGTATCTGAACTGCTCTTTTGTATTCCTCGATTTCTTGAACTGAAATAGGCAACAAATGAGACTTGGTAGCCACCACCACCTACTCCACCACCTACTCCATCATTGACAGAAGCTTATCAAATGGGGAAGAACTATCTGATTGAGTCTCCCACCTTGCTTGTTCTCATCTTTTTTCTGCCCAAATAATCATCTTCCAAAGCATCATGTCGTTGATGCAACATCTTCATCTCGGGCTGCACCATCTTTCTTAAGTCATCTTTCAAAACCTACATCATATATTCGGCTTGATCTCCAAAATTCACATATTTGTCACCTTCTTTTCCCCCGAACAATTCCAAATGATTACGTTTTGGCGTATCTGCAAGAAAAAGTTAGAGAAAAAGGACCTCAGCACCTCATGAGCTCTCGTGTATCACTCAAGAATGGTAATCACTCAACACTTGTGTATCATTCAATTTATGGCTTTTATATTATCTCCAACTCTTTCCTTTTACCACTTTATCTCACAAATCATTTTTTTCCTTTTTTTTGGCTATGCAGAAACTTTAACAAGCAATCAGAATGACTCTAGAAATAGGAATGCATGAAAAATATGATATGCTAGATATGGATGAATTAGGATAAATATGGATGAGATATATATAGGATAGATAATGATAAATATATGAATAAATGTGGATGAATATGATATGAATAATTATGGATGAGATAAAAATGAATAAATATAACAATAAGTATGAATGAGATATATATGGTGATATATGGATAAAATAGATCTGGCTAGATATGAATGATAGAGACATGGGTAGATATGAAAAGATATGGATAAGATATATATGGATAGATATTAATAGATATGGATAAATAATGATGAGAATGGCTAATTATTAATGATATATAACTATAATAAGGGAAAGTTTTTGAAATTAATAATAATAAAAAGGAAAAAACCAAATGATAAGACTCAATATGTAAACAAGAGGACAAAAGATGATGGAAGATAATGATTCGAATTTTTTTTGACACACAAAACAAGACAAGACACTAACTTGAGCTGAAAGGGATTCAAAAAAAAAAAGGAAAGACATGATACAGAATTAAACTGAAATGAAAGAAAAGAAGGACACAACCTGGCTTTAATTCCAAAATGATACGATCCTCACTGGGAAGGTTTAGATCGCAGCACATGAACTCCACTGAAACGACTCGGATGCAACGCGGTAGCAAACTGAGCACTAGATACAATGGGAAAGATCTAACTCCTTTGAAGTCGACTCTTGGAGAACCGTAGGCCGGATTAAACGAACCCCTACGACCCAACAACCAACTCGCCTTAACAACGATGGATATAGTGAAGAGGACACAAACGGATGTGAAAGTATGATTTATAAGTCAAATATTGAATTCTTAGGTACTCCACAGAAATTCAAGAGCTTTCGGAATTGGAGAAATAAACTCACAATTTTTATTAATTGAAAATTGAAAAATGAAAAATGAATTATAATGGAAATATGAAGCCCTATTTAGAGGATGAAAATCAAATATCTTAATCTAATCTAACTAGGTAATTAAATCTGAAAACCATATCAAATATGTCAAGATATACAACAAATATATCTTGATATCTTTGTAATAAAACGAATTCTAAATCCTAACAAATCTAGAAATAAAATCTAATCAAATTAATACTAAATCAAATATTATTTAGATATATCAAATATTTTATCATATCTTTAACAAATCTTCTTAAATTATCTTTATAAATCTTGCCAACTCGATCTCCATCAACTCTGTTTCTTATCTCAATGCAACAATCCTTTCAAAAATGCCTAAGGAGGGCTGGTTTGTTACGACTACTAGTTTAAAGGAGAGTGATTTGTCCAAGATGTCGACCAAAGATGTATTTGCCGCACAACAGGCACATGAATGGGACATATGTTGGGAATATTGTACCATTTTGATCACCTTATATTAATACTTGTTTTGGTGCATCAAAGCTAGGTTTATTTAGTCTCTAGCAATTTAGCATATGCTGAAAATTGTAAAAATTCTTTAAATGATTTTTATGTTGAGGTGTAATAGAAACAAGAATTGTTTGATGACAAGTTGCTGAAAAAGCTAGCAAAGTACCTGGAGAATGATGAAGAAGCTAGAAAAGCAATGGAGATACGAAAATCTAGCAAATACCGAGAAATGTTTGAAGATTGCTCAGGGCACTCAGCAAGTCACAAGATTGCTGAAAAAAAATGTAGCAGACAAGTCTAGCATATTTTGAAGAACAATAGGCCAGATCTCAGTAAGGTTGTTGAGATCTCAGTAAACACCAGCGGACTCAACAGAAACTTCCGACAAGCAAAATTCTCGAAGTCTTGGAGACATTTACAGCTGGCCAATCAAATAATAATTTCAAAAACCTCAGAAACTTTAAGGAATATCCTAAATAAGAAGGTTGACATATCAAAAGTCAGAATGCCTCCGAGTTTACTTGAAGATCCATTCTAACAAGGTTGTCGTATCACTAAAAGAACCAACAAGCGAAGAGAGACTTAAAGCGTCTCTGTGCATCTCACGAAAATGAAGTAAAAGGATTGGGGATTTATTAATCTGTCTCTAACGGACCAGTGGTTAAATACATTGAATCTTTGTCCATAAATAGTAAAGAATTTGTAGAAAGTAAAATGAGATGAACGTACATAAAGATCAAGCATAAACTTTGAAGAATTGAAAACTCGAGGCTTCGCTGAAGCTATCCATGGTGATGTTCACGAGACTTTAGAGGATTAATTCTAGAGTTATTTTAGAGTTCATTCTTTCGTAGAAAGAATTTGTCGGTCATCTTACTTCGGTTAGGTTGACTATTACGGGCACTAGCCGCAAGAGAGATTAGTTCAAGGAGGAAATATAAAACATCTAAATCTGACGTTCAAGGAGGCTGCAAGGTGCGTCCTCACTCAAAGGTTTGTCGAGAAGGTTCATATCGAAAATACTGCACGAAGGTTCATCGTGGCAAGATGGAGGTGTTGGGTACAACTAGAGGTCACGCTCAATCCTAGTATCAAATCTTCGTGAATTCTAGTCAGCAGACTGAAGAGTGGACGTAGGATATTTGTCTAAACCACTATAAACTTTGCGTTCTTACTGTTATTACTATTTTATTGCTTATTTATGAATTGAGATCTAGCACCTCAAGTGCTTAAAATATATTTTTCTAAGTTCTTGCTAAGTTAGAACGTCAGCATAATAATTACAAGGATCTTTAAACTTTTCGCTACATTATAACTAATTTGATCAGGGACCAACAAGTGGTATCGGAGCAGTTGGTCTTTACCGACTAGCTGCTTATGAGTCGCTTAGAACCAGATTCGTTTCCTTGAAAATTATATTGTGTCAAACTCAGATTACAGGAGATGGCGCACATCACAAAATTTTCCAAGTACACTCTAAAAATTTACAACACCTGGAAAAAAGAGGTCCTTGATCACATAAAAGAACATACACCCTGAGATAGTGCATGTGATGGAATAAAAACCTATAAAGATTACGAAGGTGAATGCTTCGCTCGGAGGTGCAGCACGACCTGAAAGTGTAGACAAACCATACACTGAATGGACCAGCGAAGATAGAAAAGGATTTCAACAAGATGTTGTGGCTCTTGAACTGATCTGGAACGCTCTACCAGAACCCTTAGTTGTCTAATCTTTCGAGTACGACAACCCAAACATGTTTGGGATTTTCTGGGCACCTTATGTCAAGAAACTAATCAAATGCAGCGGAAAAAGCTTCAGCACTGTGTAGATAAGTATGAATCCTTCCAAATGCTTCCTGGAAAAAATATAAAAACAATGGTAGCTATATTTAATTCTATTATCTACGTATTAAAACCTTGGAGAGAGAGTATTCCATTGTCAATGTAAATGCGAAGATACTGTCAAAGATGCAAAAATAAAACTTGTTCGTCAAAGTCAGAAGCCTCAAGGAGAAGGATCTCTCGAAGTTGATGACAAAGGAAGTATTTGCTCATCTCTAGGCTCATGAGTGTGACATTCTAAAAGGAAACAAGAACGAAGTTGTGAGAGTTGCAACATGTGCTGAGAACACATGGAGGACGCAGCATACTTTGTAAAAAGGGATGCTTCAAAGTGGAAAGTAAAGAAGACATTCCACAGTGATCATCTTGCTCAGTTAGGTCAAGTAAAGGACGCCACATCAGCCAGTGGATCTCAATCAATGGAGGCAGAATGTTCTATCAGCGAACTGGAGGAACAAATGAAGAAATTGCAAAAGCTCTTTTTGAAAGCTAAAGCCACGAAGGAGGAAGTATTGCTTTGAGTGAAACTCTCCCGATCATCTCAAATTTGATTTTCCTCGTATAGACAAGGAAGAAAGAGAGAGATTGAGGAAAGTATTCGAAAGACGTGCATAAAAAGTGGTCACAAAAGCTCTGTTGACCATAAAATAAATTCCGGACATTCCAGACTACGATGATGGAAGTTATTCCTCAGAAGAGGATGAGGAAGAGGCTCTAAATGTGTTCATGACCTGAATAGAGGATTAGGATAATGATGATGAAAATCAAGAGCCGGACTCAGCCTTAAAAGTCAAGAAACATGAATGAATGGATCCTAGATAGTAACTACTCAACACACATAACTCTAAAAGAAGACATGTTCATATATTTTCAAAGAGTCGAAGGACCTTCAGTCTCGTTCGGCGACAACTCAAAAGGAGGGGTGATCAAAAGAGGGTGCATAGAGCAGAACGAAATGAGTATAATCAATATGGCCCTAGTCACCAACTTGATGCACAAATTGCAAAGAATTAGACAACTAAGTGAGAATGGACACATTGTTTCGTTTTTTGATACAGGATGCGAGATTGCTGACAAGACCATAGGAGAAGTAAAGCTCAGTGGAGTCCGAAAAGGTTGACTATATGTGGTAAATTGACATAGCAGACAAAAGGATACATGCTTTAGTGCATTCACCAAAGAGGAAATAAATTGGCTATGTCACAAAATCTAAATTTCAAAACCATCAATTACATAGCTAAAAAAACATTGTCGAAGGATTGCCAAAAGAAACCTTCAAGAAGGAAGGTGTGTGTAAAGCTTGCCAGCAAGTGAAGCAAACCAATGCAACCTTTAAGTTGAAACCAGAAAAGGCCACCTCAGAGCAGATCCTTGATGTTGGTCCCGGTTTTTCAAAGTATAATCGTTACGCAGCGGAAATAAAGTTAATTGTTTCTTGCACGCTACTTACACTCAGCTGACAACTGGCAACTGGTCAGCTGGTGCTGGTTACTAAGTACGCAGCTGACAACTGGTAGCTGGTCAGCTGGTGATTCAATACTTTGAATATTTTAGCCTTGTTTGCACAATTATATCAGTTTCAGAATATACTCCAGCACTTGAGTGCTGGGTTTAAAATATGAATGAAAGACTGAAAGCTGATAAATAACAAAGGATTTTATAGTGGTTCGATCAATCGATCTACGTCCACTCTCCAGTCGAAGCACTGGAAATTCCACTAAGAGTAATCAGGTACAGGTGTCCTACGATCTATCTCTAGCTGGTGAATGCCTCGTCCACCAGTTCACTAGATCAACCGCTCCCAGTCCTGGATCCTTCTTCAACTCTTCGCAGCTGATGGAGTGCGAGCACGTCACTTCAACCTCCACAGCTAGCTGGGTGTTTTAGTTCTCCCAAGAACGTAACGGTCTCTACGGCAGAAAGCCCGTAATAACTCAAGTGCTGGTAAGCACAGGAGCTGCTGTGAACTCTCCCAAAGGAGAAAGAACACCAAGTGAGATCTTTAACTTACAAGCTTAAAGCTTGAAGTCTCGTGTTTGATAAATCAACACACGGAAAGCCTTAGGAATGGCCTCGAAAGTACTTTATGCGTTCTTGCAATGATTTCAGTTCTTTCGGTGGTTGAGCAGAGATATCTGAATATTCAATGTGTCAACCGAGTCATTAATAGATCTAGCGAGAGAGCTTGAATGTTGGTGGTTGCGTCGTATTTATAGCCGCAGGAACCGATTCAAACTTTCTAGCTGTTTGGACGCATCCGGAAAGGTGTCAGACCTCGGATGTCCTTCTGAGGGCGGCAGGTATGTTTTTCCGGAAGGAACCATACCTTAGACCGCTTTATCTGACACAGATCTCTTTGTGTCAGAACAGCTCTATTAGTCAGTCCGAGGAATAAGACTGGCGTCTTGTGACTGATAGACTTTAAGTTATCCTTCCTTAAAGTCATCCTTTGTCAGTCGATTCCTCAGAGAATCTTCTTTTTGTCTCTACTGCGCTGGGAGAGAGAATCTGGAATTCTGCTGGTAACATCTGACTGGTAGATCATACTGGTGATCTTGTGCTGGCAGTCTCTGCTGGTGACTTGCCCTGGCATCATCAAAGTCTACCAAAAGTCTGGATGTTAATTCTTCTCGGAATCTCCCATGACTGGTGAAATCACCGCTGGTGAATAGTGTAAGTAGGAACACGTATTCTTCTGGTAAGGTTTGTCAGCCGCCTGCTGATGAAACCCTTCCCAACTGGTGAACAGTAGCCAGTCATAAGCACTTCTCACCGCTGGTGAACAGTGTCAGCGCGAGTCTTTGTCAGCCGCCTGCTGATGAGACTTTTCCCAACTGGTGAACAGTAGCCAGTGGTAATCTCTTCTCATGCTGGTGAACAGTGTCAGCATGAGTCTTGATCAGCTGCG